>JAGFNX010000106.1:0-109976 GCA_017657125.1 Scopulariopsis brevicaulis
CCTGAMACGGTGGGAAGCAGCCAGCCGTCTTCGCTCACCAAGGCGCTCGGCGGCCTTGCCTCTTGTCCGGGCTATCATATGCCGCGCCCCAAGAAGCCGGGCGCGCCTGCCCCTAAGAGACGGAGTCGTACCTGATGCTGGTGAGTGTCCCCGTTCTGCCGCTAGTACCTCGGCGACTTCGCGAGCTTGGGATGCACTGCTGCCATTTCTCGGATGCCTTGAAGCTGTGTTGCGTTTTACCGGCACGCGGCTGTGGCTCTGGTGAGCACATGAGCTGATGCTTCGGCAGGCAGTGTAAGGGCCGAAAGGTCAAGTGCGACGAAGAGAGACCGGCGTGTGTCAAGTATGTTTGCATTCCATTTTTTCCATCGGTCTGATGTCTCGCACGTATGAACGAGCAAGGTTCCCGTTTGTGGATCTAACAGTTACAACAGCTGCCAGAAGGCAGGTCAGACATGCGACTACAGCATTCGCTTGAACTGGGATGGCCGCCGGACCAAGCGCGCCTCCTACGATGGCAGCAGCGATAGCCCCGTCTCGCCCACCCGAGGGCAGCGTCCGTTCACCATCATCAACCAGACATTTAAGTCCGGAAGACATAACCGGCGCTCTGCTGCTCACCCGGCGCCGGCAGAGCCTATCAAGGAGGAGCCTTGCAGTGATGATCAGGCGACTCCGAACCCGAGGTACGACGCAAACGGCGCTCCGGCCTGGACTCTAAAGCACGAGCCGGCTCAATCACTTACAGGCGGACACATAAGATCGGTAGTTCACACAGGCGATGCGGGCATTCCAACACACGACCAGGGCCTCAATGCCTTCTTTGCAAGTGGTAGGCACGGCCAATTGTCACCTCAGTCCTTCACTAGCAATCCTCAGTTCATGGGTCCTTCAGGACATCCATTCCACGGCCCGTCTTCCCCCGAGGACTCTGATAGTCCCGTTGCTGCCTTTCCCTTTCCAAGTCAAGGGGTTGGGGACACCAGGGAGACACTCGACCATGCCGGTGTTAGCCCCCAACTGCGACACACAAACGATGCTATGACTACTTCGGTGTCTTTTGACGAGGCCACACGGTCCTTGTCGATGCGTTTTCACCAGAAACACCACTCGGCCATGTTTGCGGCACCCCTTACGCCCGGCACCCCATCGTCCCACGGCGATGAAGAGCCCGGTTTATCTGCCCCAGTCCAGGCGATCCACTTGAACCCGTCGCCGGCCGACAGCCGCCGCCTTACGGTGAAATCACTCCTGTCCGGCCCTCACGACTTGGCCTACAGCTCTCCTGGGCGTACCTTCAACACCGCCGCGAATGTTCCCTACCCTTCTCATGTCGCCTACCCTCTCTTTGACCCCACCGACGAGACGGACTTCTACGGGTATGATCTAGGCCAAGTAGACGAGGACATGGGTAAGAACGACGATCTGAACGCCATCTCGCCCGCACCGCCGACCCCGCTCACGCCGCAGGAGCAAACGCAGGAGTTCATGCAGGGGAGCGGCTGGGGGTCCGACGACGTATTGCCCTTCGACTTCCGGTTCGGGAATAGATCGCAGAGGCAGTCGGCAAGGCGTGGAGGATATTACGACGAGGCTGTGGAAATCAAGATCCCGCGTAGTCTGGGGACACTGCCGGTGAAGTCAGTACTCCGTCTATTCTAAGGTGGCATTCGATCATGTCCCTGGCGTTGCTAACACGCGGATGAACAGACTACTAGAGAACCCGATGAATCTGCTGGTAAGTAAATTATCCATCTAAACGTGAGTGGCATGTCGCTAACTTGTAAATTCAGTACTTCGTAAGACTCTTTGTTGATGGATATTCATGGGGGTTTGTTGCTAACCGTAGTTATCGACAGCACCATTTTCTCAATCACACTGCCAGGGGTAAGGACTGCGACGTGACTGCCAGCCTTGACGAGACACTAACGTTATATAGCTCTCATGCCTTATGATGATGTTGAATCCAACCCGTTCCGCATCATACTGCCGCAGATGGCTGTCAAGAACGACCACCTCCTGAGCCTCCTCTTAGCATACTCTGGTAAGTCAGAGCCCTCTGAGAAAGATAAGAACCTATCTCACACCGACCCATCAGCTTCCCACAGAGCTAGACTTCTCCAACAGAAGGAGCCTGAGATGCGCATGGCGCACTGGGTTCAGGATATCTTCCCGGCCCTCCGCTCCGCCCTCAACGACGACACCCGCATCATCTCCACGACGAATCTTGCCACGGCAATAATGCTCGCCTCTCTCGAGATCGTCTCGCCAAAGGCATTCGGCTACGCCATCCCCTGGCAGGAGCATTTGAACCTCGCGCGCGACCTTATGCGCAAGCGCTTCCCTGCTCTCCGCCAGATGCACTCGTCGTCGCACGAGGACCAGGTGTGTTCCTTCCTTTGGGGCTGGTTCGCGTATCTCGACGTCCTGGGCTCGCTGTCGGGCGGGCCTCGCGGGAACGGGTCCAATTTCCTCGTCCCAATGGACCAGAGCGACGACCCGGACGAGATCGACTGCATCATGGGCTTTACGACACGCTGTCTTCACCTCCTCTCCGAGACGGCGGACCTCGCACGCGCGAGCGCCTTAACGCGCATAAGACCTGATAATACCGTCGACCACACCTGGCAGCCCTCCCTGCGCACGATTGAGCTCGCCGAGTCCCTGGACGAGGCCTTGCGCGAGAGTCTCTCCCGCCAGTCGGCGCCCTGTACGCACATCTCCTTCGCCCCGTCGGGCCGCAACACCCTCGAGATGGCCGCCACTAACGAGGCCTTCCACTGGGCCGCGCTGGTGCAGCTCCACCGCCGCGCGCTGGGGAAGCCGCCGAGCCACGACGACGTGAGAGGCCCCGTGTGGATGATCATGGAGTGCCTTGCGCGAATTCAGAGTGGGACGGCGGAGATGGGGATGCTGTTTCCTATGTTTACGGCGGGGTGCGAGGTTGAGGACGAGGGGGCGCGTGGGGAGATTCTGGAGAGGTTCCGGAACGTGGAGAGGAACGGGATGACGCAGGTATGTTCCCTCATCCCCTTTCTCGTGTCAGCTGCTACCTACCCTACTCGGTATCACCGTCATACCATCCTTGGTTCCACGGCGGGTACCTTCACTCGCCCTCCTCCCCCGCGAGTCCCACATCTCATCACCAACAGCGCGTACAAGACTCGGAATACTAACGTGAACAAAGATCCGGAGGGCCAGGGAGCTCATGGAAAAGGTGTGGAAGGAGGGGAGGCCGTGGGATACGATGCTCAAGAACGAGTTCATCGGATGAGACATCCACCCTTGAGACCACCAGCCCTTCTATTGTATAACTTTGCGGGAAAAATTAGGTGTTTGATACCAGGGCCGTAGCACTTTGAAAAGTCTACACATCCAGGAAACAATAAACTCACGGACGTAGCTGAACAAAATACCCACAAGATTGAGATAATAAATGAGAGGGACAAAAAGTCAATGTCATCATACAAATTACCCCCCCAAACGGATATCTATTTTCATTTCTCTCAATCAACCGCTACCTCTCACCCTCCCTCTACCTACTCAGCGCAATGTCGTCGATTCTCAGAATCATCTTGACCGTCTCCGCCGCCAGCTCGATGGAGCTCGTGCTAACCAGAAGCGGCTGCATAACGTTCTCCTTCGAGATGTCGGCGTTGACGCCGCCCGACTTGATGCTGACGCCGGCGTTCCGCTCGCCGTTCTCGTGCCTGTGCCTCAGGTCCGTGACGACCTTGATGCTGTTGAGCCCCGCGTTCTCGGCCAGGGTGGTGGGGACGACCTCGAGGGCCTGGGCGAAGGCCTTCCAGCAGATGGCCTCGGCGCCGGTGAGGGCGCGGGCCTGCTTGGTCAGCTGGGCGGCGATCTCGATCTCCGGGGCGCCACCGCCGGCGATGAGGGCCTTCTTCTTGACGAGGCAGCGGACGACACAGAGGGCGTCGTGGAGGCTTCGCTCCGCCTCGTCGAGGATGAGCGAGTTGGCGCCGCGGACGACGACGGACACCGTCTTGCCGGCAGACTTGGTGCCGGTCACCTTGACCATGCGGGAGCCCGACGACTGCGACTCCTCGACGAGGTCGGCGGTGCCGAGCTTGTCCTCGGTGAAGGAGTCAATGTCGGCGATGGGCTTGCAGCCGGTGGACTTGCAGATGAACTCGACCTCGTCGCGCTCAATGTCCTTGATGGCCATGATGCCGAGCTTGGCGAGGAAGTGGAGGGAGAGGTCGTTGATGGCGTCGCGGAGGATGGACTTCTGGATCAGGAGGACGTTGCACTTCGCCTTCTTGATCTTCTTGACGAGGTTGAGGAGGTACTGCCTCTCCTCCTTGACGATCCTGTCCATTTGCCTGTAGTCGTTGACCGAAATGGTGTTTTCCATCTGTGACATGTCAGCAGTGTGCTAAGGGATTCTGAGCTCGGGAGCAAACGCACGTCGGGCTTCGGCGGGCTGAGCTGGAACTGAATCAACCCAATCCTCGCCTTCTCCATCCTCACAGGGCCGTTGGCACCCTTGAGCACCGGCTGGGTCAGGACGAGGCCGTCAATCAGCTCGCTGTCCTCGATCGTCCCGCCCACCTTCTTGACTACCCGAATGTTCCTCAGGTCGACGTTGTCCGCCGTCTTGATATCTATCGTCTTGGTGACCGCGTTGACGGCCATGGGCCCGAGAAGGTTCGAGTACTGAGAAACAATCTTGGAAGAGAGGGAGGTGTTGGCGGCCTGCAGGAGGGCAGACGTGTCGTTGAGCGTAATGGGCAGGGACATGTCGTGGAGGACGTCAACGGCGGCAGAGGCGGCCCTCTGGAAGGACTCCGAGATGACGGAGGGGTGGATGCCCTTGCCGAGGAGCCTGTCAGCGGCGCCGAGCAAGCTCCCGCAGATGACGACAACGGAAGTCGTGCCGTCACCCGCCTCGACGTCCTGGGCGGTCGAGAGGTTGACCAACATCTTCGCAGTCGGGTGCATGACGGACATGCTCTTCAACATGGTGTTGCCGTCATTTGTGATTATCGTCTCGCCCTTGCCGCTCTGGATCATCTTGTCCATGCCCCTGGGGCCGAGGGAAGTTCGGATGGCATCGGCGACAGCTGCGAGGGGCCCGGGGTTAGTGTCGGGGGCGGAACCAGCACGGATAGGGCGACAATACCTCTGGCGGCGATGATGTTGGACGAGCGCACGGCGACGGGCTTCTCCTTGTCCTAGGGGGTGGGTTAGAAGGCGTCAGGCGTATGGTGGGGTCGAGAGCTCTCCTTACTCTGAAGGTGGCATTGGAGTTGCCTCCGCTGGGCTGGGCTGCGGCGGCGGCCATGGTGTCTGTATTGCGGGCGGAAGGAGACGGGTGGGAGGTCTCGAGGTCTGGGGCAGATTATGCAAAGGGTTGTTGATGGGACCTCGAGAATGGAGTCGTTGGTTCACCGACGTCGTTATTCTGCCTGCCCGGGGTAGCTCAGAATATTTCTTTCCGCGGGGCACTGTTAGTTTCTCCTGCTTGATGCATTTCTTACTTAAGCACATACCCGGTGCCAATCCGGGCGGACACCACGGGCTGACACGTGCGAGGTCCCTAGTTCGGCCTAGCGTCATAACAGCCTCGCAGAGCAGTCGCCCCAAGGCAGCTGGGCATTACGAAGGTCGCCAGCTCGCCGATTTCATCAAGCACACCACACCCAAACCCACCATCCCGACGAGCCTCAACGACGACCACTTCCTGCCCGCCGGTCTCCAACCCACATCTACCGGATTCCCGCGTTAACCATCGCCTCCTAACCCTCTCACCCATATTCCGACCACCGCCGTCACCACCTGACTCTCGCCACAATGGTTAGCCTTCCCACCCCGAGAGCTTCGATCCAGCCGGTACTGACGAGACTAGCCTACGGCAACAGGTGCAAACTGGGAAAAGTACAAGAAGAACTTTGACGACGAGGAGCCTGAAGAGAAGAAGATCGCCCCTCTTTCCGATGAGTACGCGCCATCCACGACCGGCGTCGCGTTTGCGTCAGATCGAACCCCGCTGACTGATCCGGTGTAGGGATATCCAGGTGCTCAAGACGTACGGAGCGGCTTCCTACGGAGCTGCCATCAAGAAGCTAGAGCAGCAAATAAAGGAGAAGCAGGCCAGCGTGGATGAGAAGATCGGTGTAAAGGTGCGTGGCGCGCTCGCCATCCCCTACACGCATAGTCGACGGAGGCTAACGTCTAGCAGGAATCAGATACCGGCCTCGCGCCACCCCACCTCTGGGATGTAGCAGCCGACCGCCAGCGGATGTCCGAGGAGCAGCCGCTCCAGGTTGCGAGGTGTACCAAGATCATCGCCGACGAGAAGGGCGACGAGTCAAAGAGCAAATACGTCATCAACGTCAAGCAAATCGCCAAGTTCGTCGTCCAGCTCGGCGAGCGGGTCAGCCCGACGGATATCGAGGAGGGGATGCGTGTCGGTGTCGACAGGAACAAGTACCAGATCATGCTCCCGCTGCCACCCAAGATCGACGCGAGCGTCACCATGATGACGGTCGAGGAGAAGCCGGACGTTACGTACGGGGATGTGGGCGGCTGCAAGGAACAGGTGGAGAAGCTGCGCGAGGTCGTCGAGATGCCGCTCCTGTCGCCGGAGCGCTTCGTCAACCTCGGCATCGACCCCCCCAAGGGCGCCCTCCTGTACGGCCCCCCCGGAACCGGCAAGACGCTATGCGCGCGAGCCGTGGCCAACAGGACCGACGCCACCTTCATCCGCGTCATCGGCAGCGAGCTCGTCCAGAAGTACGTCGGTGAGGGAGCCCGCATGGTCCGCGAGCTGTTCGAGATGGCGCGCACCAAGAAGGCCTGCATCATCTTCTTCGACGAGATCGACGCCGTCGGCGGCGCGCGGTTCGACGACGGCGCGGGCGGGGACAACGAGGTGCAGAGGACCATGTTGGAGCTCATCACGCAGCTCGACGGCTTCGACGCGCGTGGCAACATTAAGGTCATGTTCGCCACCAACCGGCCGTCGACGCTCGACCCGGCCCTCATGCGGCCCGGCCGCATCGACCGCAAGATCGAGTTCTCGCTGCCCGACCTCGAGGGCCGCGCCAACATCCTCCGGATCCACGCCAAGAGCATGTCGGTGGAGCGCGACATACGCTGGGAGCTCATCTCGCGCCTGTGCCCCAACGCCACGGGCGCCGAGCTTAGGAGCGTGTGTACCGAGGCGGGCATGTTCGCCATCCGCGCGCGGAGGAAGGTGGCGACGGAGAAGGACTTCCTCAGCGCCGTGGAGAAGGTCATCAAGGGGAACCTCAAGTTCAACTCTACCGCGTCGTACATGCAGTACAACTAAGCGGGAGAGGCCGGGGGCGTTTCAGCGAGTGGAGGTGGGGATGGGACAATGGGAACAGGGAGGGATTGGGAGCGGATATGCGGCTGTGTATGAGTATATTGTAATCAGAAACATCCACATGGCAGCTAGGGCGGAGATGGGTTGCAATAGACGACGGTCGAGCGTTGAATTTACAAAGGATGCTTCTATGTTGTGGCCCCGTTGGTATACCCGCAGCGGTCTTGTATGGCTTCCTGTGTCGTCCCCGTTTCTGAGCCGACTCCGGATGGCCTCCGTCTCGTCGTCTGCGTGCCAGCCGGTGTCCGAAAGCATGGTATATACACGCTACCTAAGAAGTGAACAAAACAGTATATCATCCCAGCTCGTGACGAGAAACCAGTCTCAATGCAAGGGCAAGCGCCCCCGCAGTGTGGCGCGTATTCATGCTAGCTATGTAGAAGGGCGAGTTTAAAACTATGTAAAAAGAAGATGCGCCGTTGCGATGCCTCCTCCCATCATGAAGAACCTTTGAAACGACGAGAGTTGCGAAGTAGAGCCCGCTTCCAGGCCCGGGCGGGGAGATATTATTCCGTTTCCTTTCCCTTCCGGGTGATCATTCCATTTCCCGCTCCCAATATCCCGTTCCTGTTCCCTAATGATCCGTTTCTGTCCTCCCATCCTGCTTGGGAAAATGTGTAAATTCCTCCGTCGAAGTAAAGAAGAAAACCGAAGAAGTCAAGTAAGACAACGGGGAGTCTCCCGGTCTAAACGCCCTCCATCCTAGAGAGACATCCCAAACACGAAATCTCCCCATCAGGTCCCATCTCAACGCAGCACCGACTGCACACAACCCCCCTATGACCCCCCGCCCACCCCTTCCTCCTCTCCTCCTCTCCCCCACCCCTCTCTTCCGTGGTATCATCCGCGTCGTCCATGCGAAACGACCTCGATAGCGCCTCCTGCTCCGATATATCGGCACCCATATCCCCCTCTACCCTCCGCCCCATCTCCTGGTCCGTCCGGGTGAGGCCTATACACTCCCGTATGCAGATGAAGCACGCCCGCTCCCCGCACCCCTCACAGTCCGCAAACGAGTCCAGATCAGACTTCTTCGTCGGCCGCCGGTGGCAGATGTGGCACGGCGCAAGACACGCCCTCCCCTTGCCCGCGCCATCTCTTATCCCCGCGACGGGCGATCTCGCCCGCCGCCTCTCCTCATCCCCAAGCCCGACCCTCGCCCTCTTCGTAGAAGGCAGCGGCGCCACACGCCTCGGCACACCCCGCCGCTGCAGGGGAAAGACGTCGGTCGGCCACCCCTCGCAGCGGTCGGGCTTCTCCCATCGCAGCGGCGGGGAGGGTATGGCGTAGGGGTCATGCGGCGCGTCCGCGTCCGAGAGGCGGCGCTTCTTGGAGGGGGGCGGGAGCGGGGAAGCCAGGGACGGCATCGTGTCTGCTCCCCTTCCCGTCTCTTCTTTCTTTCCTTTTGTTTCCGTCGTGTTGTTTGTTTTTTTGTTTGCTTCGTGGATGTTCCGGTCGGGTGGGTGGTGGCGTTTTGTATGGGGAATAGGTCGTCGTCGAGTTATCGAGGAAGCAACGCGAAAATAGAGACCGTTCTTGTCGCCCCAGAGGGAAGAAATTCGTTGCCTGGGCACCTCTGTCGTTTGAAAATGTTCGGTTGCAAGGAGAGTGTGCTAGAGGCACCTGTGGCGATGGATTGCGTCGTGAGAGTGCGAGCTGGGGAGGTAGCAGGGGCCAAACGGCGAGGTCCAGGGTCTGCCTGCTGCCGCTGGCGTGCCGCTGCATGTGTTGGTTGGCGTGCTGGGATTGGTAGGCGGTGAATATTCGGTGGAGAAGCTCACGCCGCCAATCACTAAGCCAGCAGCAGCAGCGCCCGTTTCCCACCCATGCAGCGCTGAGCCACGCCCATGTCCAGCGTCGGTTGCCGAGGAAAGTAGGATGATAGGTTACATGCTCTTGTCTCCTGCTTAGCTCTGCCTATACTACATACATATTTTCCCCTTATTTTCTTCTACAGGGGTCTAGGTAGGACCGGCTTTTAGACAGATGTGCTACTGCGTTTTGGCCAAATCTATCCTGGTCACTATGTAATATCCCCGCTTCCCAAGACACTCGGGTCGTCCCATGGCAATACGCACGCACGATACACGGGTACGAGGCGTACATACACGCAAGCAAGGGCCGCTCTACTTCCACCACGCAACACATCGTTTAGAATTGCAGAGAAACTGTAGTCACAGAAACATCGAGTACGCCCGGGAACGCTGTACGCCCGGGCCCAAGGCCCTACAACGCAGTATATGGTCCTCGGCAGTCCCACGGAAACCAGCACGTCACAAAGATCGAGACAGCCAAAGAGAGCAACTTAGAACAAGGAAACTGTATCTGATTTACACTCTAACATCTCCCAAAATACGCGGTGTATCCCCCTCAGAACCCCCCATACCACATACAAAGAAAAGAGCGGGGGAAGATGTACGGGAAGCTCGACACGTTCGGCCGAAGAAAAAAGAGCGAGAGAAGCGCGTGTGTATAGTGTAACAAGGGTCATCTCAAGACAAGCCGCGGCCTCCTCCTCCTCCTCCTCCCTCCTCCCTATCGCCCCGTTTTTCCGCCTCGATCCGTCAAGGAGAGATTAGAACCTGTTGGGACGGGTGACCTTGGTCTCCTTGGGCGGGTCGTAGACAATCTTCCGCGACTTGACCCACGCCCACTTGTACCTCTTCACCCAGACGCTGATGGCGAACAGGACCGACGACACGGCGAGCACCTTGATGCCCATGCGTTTCCGGTCGTCCATCTCGGGCTCCGCCGCCCAGTTGAGGAACTCCACCACGTCCTTGGCCATCTGGGACGTCGTCGCGGGGGTGCCGTCCTCGTACTCGACGAGGCCGTCGTACAGAACACGCGCCATGGCGATGCCCGTGCCGGGGAAGTAGGGGTTGAAGTTCATGCCAGGCGCGAGCTGGACGCCGGCGGGCGTCTCCTCGGGGTAGCCAGTCAGGAGCGAGAAGATGTAGTCGCAGCCGCCGTGGCGGGCCTTGGTGATGAGGCTCAGGTCGGGCGGCAGGGAGCCGTTGTTGGCGAACCGGGCGGCCTCCTCGTTCGGGTAGGGGTCAGGCATGTAGTCAGAGAGCTTGCCGGGGCGCATCTGGATCTGGCCCTGCTCGTCGGGCTCGCCGGGGAACTCGTTCTCCTCGGCCATGGCCCTCGCCTCGCCGACCGTCAGGACGGTGCCGACGAAAGTGCGGTAGGGGACGCGGGAGAGCGAGTGGCACGACGCGCAGACTTCCTGGTAGACCTGGAAGCCACGGCGGAGGCTTCGGGCGGGTTAGATTTCCCGATGAGATGGCGGGGGATGTATGACTACTTACGCCTGGTGGTCAAAGGTCTTGTGCATCTTCTCGTGCTCCCAAGGGTACTTCGTGGGGTGAAGTCTAGAGGCCAGGTCAGTAAGCTGGAGACGACAATGCCACGCCGCTACGATGCGTATTTCGTCTTCATCGCGGACGTTCGATCGAGCCGAGGGAGCCCCGGTGAGAGGGAAAATCACTCACCCCTCCTCAGCGGGCGCCGTGGCGAAGGCCTCGGCCCCGTAGAGGTGGTAGTACCAAGCGACGGATCCGGCGGCAACGGCTGTCGAGGCGATGCCGGCGATGTTTAGGCGGGCGGCAACGGAGTCGGTGGAGGCACCGGCGGAAGTCGACGCGGCACGCTGGTAGAAAAAAGAGTTCCGTCAGTCACCGTAGCTCCCGAAAAACCGATCAATTGATTCGAATCCATGGTCCGGACGGGAAGGGGCCCGCCTCACCCGAGCTCCCGGGCACGGGGGGGCGGGTCGGGGTTCGTGGGATCATGCCATTCCCTACCTTGGAGACGTTGGCCGCGCCATTTCCGGCTCTGAGCATGCGCGTCGAGCGCAGTGCGGTCCTGGCGAACATGGCGAAGAAAGAAAAGAGTCCAAACTCTCAACCGCCGAAGAAGGGGCCCGGGGTGGGTATCTGGGGAGGGCAATTGGCGTGGATGGGTTGAGCCCGGCTGGGGATTTGCTATCGCAGAGTCGACATTCGGGAGGTTAAAAAAACGCCTGCCCCCCGGAGCTGCGGTTGATTGCTGAAGCACCGAATTCACCCGATCCTCATTGGTCGTTGCTATTGGCCGCCAATCACGTGGCCCATGGGTTTTCGGCTGCATCAGACGACCTTTGCTGGCTTCCCGAGGATGACTGTGACAGCTGATAACAACTGAGGTCTATGACGCACCAATACTACGAGGTACAAAATACTTCACGTCCGAGGAGCTCCGTTCCGTGTTCCACCGGTCATCAGCGAGTGCCCGAGGGTGAATATGCGTATCTAGCTCTCACTCTGCCAAACTGCTCGAAAGAAGTTCATTAAATTTTTGGGTCTTCTATATTTACGCCTCCGTGTACCTCAGACCATATTAATTACAAACAACGGCAAGAAATCACCCAACATGCTCAACTTTTAGGTATCATCCGACGACAGCACCGAGCAATGATCACGTCCCTTGATCCATCTAAGCGCTGCCCGCCAGTACTTCCCTCCTCTTCTTCACGGAAGCGGCAAGCTTGTCCAGGACAGATACCGTGTCTTCCCAGCCAATGCAGGCGTCCGTGATGCTCACGCCGTACTTGAGGCCCGACTTGCCTTCCTTGGGCACCTTTTGGTTACCTGGAAACAGTTGATGTTAGTGATTCAGAGCGTACGGGACCTAGGAAGGAGATGGGGTAGCTTACCCTCGTTGATGTGGCTCTCAATCATGACGCCCATGATGGCAGACTCTCCCTTCTCAATCTGCTCCGCGAGCACGGCCGCAACCTTGGGCTGGTTCTTGTGGTTCTTGAGCGAGTTCCCGTGGCTGCAGTCGACCATGAGCCGCGGGTTGACCCCCGCCTTCCCAAGCGACGCCTTCGCCTCGGCAATGCTGTCCGCATCGTAGTTCGTCCCCTTGGTGCCGCCCCTAAGAATCACGAAGGCGTCCTCGTTGCCCACCGTGCCGACGATGGCCACGACGCCGGGCTTCGTGACGGAGAGGAAGTGGTGGGGATGCCTCACGGCGCCAATGGCGTCAATGGCGACCCCCAGGGAGCCGTCGGTCCCGTTCTTGAAGCCGACGGGGAAGCTGAGGCCGCTGGCCAGCTCCCGGTGCAGCTGGCTCTCGGTGGTCCGCGCGCCGACGGCGGCGACGGACAGCACGTCGGCGAGGAACTGCGGGCTGATGGTGTCGAGCATCTCGGTGGCGATGGGCATGCCCCTGTCCGTCAGGTCGACGAACAGCTGCCTCGACACGCGGAGCCCCTTGTTGATGTTGAAGCTGTCGTCGATGTCGGGGTCGTTAATCAGACCCTTCCACCCCACCGTCGTCCGCGGCTTCTCGAGGTACGACCGCATGACGATCAGCAGCTCGTCCTTGTGCTTCTCCTTCTCCTTCAGCAGCCGGTCGCAGTACTCGAGCGCGGCGTCGGTGTCGTGGATCGAGCAGGGGCCGATGATGACGAGGAGCCGGCCATTGGGGTCGGTGCCGTTCACGACGGCCGCCGACTCCTCGCGGCCCTGGAGCACCGTCGCCTTGGACTTGGCAGACTGGGCGATCTCATGCTGGAGGAGGTTCGGGGGCGTGAGCGGGTTGTAGCCGCGGACTAGAGATAGGGGTCAGCACAATGGGTGTGGCGAGAGGGTTTGACTCGATCGTGTGGAGGTGCCCGGGAGGGCATCATGGCGGGGTTGGACTCTGGTACATACTTCTCCAATCCTCGCTCTGGCCTTTGTTGCCGACATCCTTGTTCGGGATGAAGAAGGTCTAGTCACAGTTAGAGACCGCAGACACCACCAGCTCGCCGTGTCTCGCGACGTTGTGCGGAATGACTTACAGAAGACATGGTAATGGCGGGGTCGTGGGACGGTGGGACGAAGGGTAGAGGAGGGGTGAAAATACAATTGCTCGATGGGAGTCGGTCACAGCAGGAATACAAGAGAAGGAGCAGTTGCTATTCCGTAGGTGCCGAGTAGCTAAGGTTATATACTGCCGGGTGCGATACGAAAGGATGGAGAAAAAAGTCTTAGGAGCTATGCGTCAGTCGAGGAACCTGTTGGGCCAGCGATGTGTCATTGTCAGGTACAAGCAGACAGCGTGGGAATAGCGTATCCTTTCGAGTCATTCCGGGTGTACACATGTACCGAAGAAGCTAACCGCGAGTACCTTCGCCGTTTTCGCAGCCCCGCATTCTCGCCATGAGCAACTGATCGCAAGGGCGTATGACTCAAAGCACCCCTATTATAGCGCGTCCAGATCCTCCCAAGATGCAGCAGTACTCGACCACTTACACCGCTTCGTCGGGCAGACCTGTCCCATTAATCTCACTGCTCCGCACATACCCCGGTATGGGGAGAGCTAGCCCACGGACTATGGGAGGTACCCGGGAGTCTCCGGAGCCAGGAACGAATCAGAAACCGTGAATTAGTGATGCCATCATGTTTACATAGAAATAACACTATTCGCGAAGGGAAAAAATGGGCTGGACGAGCAGAGCGCAGGCCGAATGCCCATGCCCTTCTATGATACAGTGAAGGCCCCCGGTCCTCGTTCGCACCCAAGCCCCAAGAGTGCTTCCCTACCCGGAATCAAACTAATAGTTCAGCTCGCTACCACCGCCACCCGACACATGGTCGAGATCCTCGTAACTCTTAAGGCTCCGACCCTGGACCGCCTCCCTCGGGCCAACGGCCGCGCCCCCGGCCGCGCCATCGCCCCACCGCCCACCACCGCTACCTCGGTGCCTCCCACCGTCCGGCCTGCCATTGGGCCGCCGGTCGTACGGTCCAGTACGGTAGCTCCGTCCCCCTTGCATTCCGCCGCGCCTGATCGGACCGTGGCCACCTCGGTCGTCAGGCGGCGCACTCCAGCCGCCTCCGGGCTGCATCGCATGGCCGGGCACAAAGAATGGTGGGAAGGTACCTGGCGGAATTGGGAATCCTGGCATCGATGCCATCATCCCGTTCATACCGAAGTTCTGGAGGTTGAAGCCACGTGGTGTCCCCGTGGCACCTTGGCCACTCGACTGCGGGAAGTGGCCATTCGAGTTTGCGTCGGAGCGCGACGGCGCGATGTGGGCAGGATCCAAGACATACGCGTTGATGAGCTCGAACTATACCACCGGTTAGAAGTCGTGCTCCCCGGGACAGCCAAACAAAAGATAGAGCAGCGTGACTTACCTCCTGCTTCAGACCGTCAAGCCAGTCGGCGTGACGCTTCTCAACATGCTTCCTCCAGAAGTGCTCCTCCTTGAAGAGCTTGTTACAATCCGGAATCTTACATCGCCACTTGTGCTCGTCCTCTTGCTTGACGACCTTGATCAGCTCATCGCCGACGGCTTCCTCGACGGGGCGCCCTCCCAGCTTTCGGAGATCGGCCGACTCGGGCTCAAGGATTTGGTTAACCTTGTCCTCGAACGTCTTGACCCAATTGTATGCGCGCAGAAGCTGCTGCTCGGCCTTGATTGACGCAGTTCGGAACTTCTTCTCGCCATCTTGTGCCTCGCCCTCACCTTCTTCAGTCGACTCGCCACGTTTCTTCCCGGGGAAGGGCTCGCCATTTGCGCTTGCACGGGCAACTGCTTTGGCAGCGGTGGACAGCGTGCTCCGTGGTCGGCGGAGATGACCACCCAGGCACTTTCGCGTAAGTTCGTGTATGGAGTCGCTCTCGAATACACAGTAGAAGCAAAAGTTGAAGACGCGACGAAGATACTCAATCATGAGATCAAGTTGCTTCTTCTTGACGATAAGATCCTCGTCGTCATACTCGTCGTCCTCATTCACGGCGCCCTCTTCTTCGTCATCCTCAGAAACGGCACCTTCTTCGCCCTCGTCAAAAGCTTCGTCCATTCCCAGTTGACGTTGCTTCTTAACCTTGGCTTTGGGGGTAACGGGAGCCACGGACTGCAGGCGCCCGAGGTTCCTGAGCTCGTCCACCTTCTCCTCGATCCGAAGGACTGCATTGAAGTCCGACCCGAAATCTTCTTCCAGCTTGTTCACCAGGCGGGACGCAAGACCGAGATCCTTCTCGATTCTTTCCGGCGAAGAGAAGAGGTCCCAAAGGGCCTTCTTCCTCGGTTCCTTGGGTGGGTTGTGCACGCCCACGTGGCAGACAAAGTCCCCTCTCACCTCGTCCTTGACCGTCTTCCCATTCACAGCCTCGAGGGCCTTCTCCGCAGGAGAGGCAGGGGCCTGAGGCTCCGATGCCATCTCGCCGTCCTCATCCCTAGGGTCAGGGCGGTCTACGGGCGCAGCTGTTTCACCACCAGGATGCAGGATAACCCACCCGATCCTATGATACCGCTTGCTAGGGTTCGGGTCCGACAGTGACAGCCACTTGAAACCACCCTCGCCTTCCCCAAGATGTTCCTGGCAGAACGACTCGAGATTCTTGCGGCTAACATGAGGCGCAATAGTCTTGATGAGTAAGGTAGGTTGGTATAGAGACTCGTCTCGGAAGTCCGCCCCATAGGCAGGGACAAGATCTCCGACACCGAGGATCTCGTTGGAAGCCGTCGCCTCTCCTTCCTCCTTCTCTACTACTCCACCGGCCCCGTTGCTTTCGCTCTTTGGGATACCCTCGAGGGAAAACTCGTCAAATGTACCGGCCTCGAGGTCCTGCTCCCACTGGCTGTAAAGTCCACGCCTGGACTCGTTCAACTGCTGCTTGAAGGCATCGCGAACCTCGGGAACGTATCTCTCTCTGAACCATTGCTCCTTCTTGTGCTCCGTGACGAAGGTCCTGGCCATTTTTGCCTGGAGCTCCTCCTTGTAAGCGTCGTAAGCCGCCTGGATCTTCACCTTCTCCTTCTCCCGCTCCTCCTGGGCCTCACGTGGGGCGCGGGGTCGGTCTGGCTCGCGACGGCGGCCGGTCCGCACGCGCTCCTTTTCCTCCTTGATCTTCTCGTTCATTCTCCACCACTCTCCAAAGTACGAGAAACCGACTTGATACGGCAGCTTCGCGGGATCGGGAATGGGATTGACGGTAAGGCTCGGCGGAGTGCTGTCCTGGCCAGGGACGTATCTGTCGATATTGGCAGGTGGCGACCCTATGCGGCGCGAACGGTCGGCTGGAGGGTAGTCATTTCGGTCTCGCCCGCGAGGTTCGTATCGATCGATCGCCGGAGGCGAGCGGGATCTTCGGCGCGAGTAGGAACGTTCGATTCCTAAAGTTCCGCGTTAGCATGACAAGAGAAAAATGGGCTTGGCACGACTTGTCGAAATAGCGTTCGGATGAGTAGAGGCAGGCCTTCCGGATGGCCAGACGTACCAGGGGAGCGTGACCGGTAGGTGTCACGGTCATCACCACGAGCGCTACTATCGCGGATGGTCCAGGTTCGGTCGCTCGGGGACCGAGCGGGAGCGTCCCTCCAAGAATCCATTGCGTCGTGGACCGAGGATAGCCGCGAGTGGCAGTCTCGATGAGCAGTTTGGGTCCCTTTGTCAGGTTGCTCTTCGACTTCGCACACGCGTTATGTCAAACGGTTTCTCGTTTGCTGAACGGTGGGGCCTAGTTTCGGAGGACATGATTGCCGTTAGAGAAGTCATCCCAATAAATGTGAACCAGAAAGAAGAGACCAATGATGATAAGGTAGCAAGGAGAAGGAATAAGGTGACGGCGGATGGGAAGAAGAAGACCGGCTATCCAAAGCGGACGATAAGATGTGGGACAAGATGGGATAGGGACCGTGGATATGATGGGGAGGCGAGGCTCGACGCGCGGCGGGAGAGGAGGCTGGGCAGAGAGTATGACGGGAACAGACGGAGCAGCAGAGGCCGCATAAGACGATACCGAGGCATAACAGAAGGGGGAGAACGAACTATCGCAGAAATGAATGTCTTCGAGACAAGAGTGCCGAGCCGAGGGGCCTTGATCGATGCGCTGTGCATCCGTTGTCGGAGAGTCGCGATGGTGACGAGGTCTATGTTGGCGAACCGTCGGCGCCCCTGGCCGCGAGATCTCCGCGAAAGCTGCCAGCTGTGATCGGGTCCCTTGGTCACGTGGTCGGGATGTTTTCAGCTGTACCAGACGGGGAAGTTCGCGTTTCGGACCGAAGCTTGGGCCGCTCCTTCCTGATATGGAAGTACGTGTGAAGTACATTCTAACACGGTGGGCCGTCTTGGGTCCGGGGAAGCTGTGTGGGTTTACGTCGGTGGAGGAAAGCTGTCGAAACCAAGATGCTATACAGGAGGGAGGGACAGTGGTGGTTAACGTAAGATTACGGAATTTATACATGTAGCAGTACAGATGTTATGAGAGCTCAACTCATCCGTGGCCGGTTCCGGATGAATCGTCTGACAGACTAACACGGAGAATGGAGGTCTGGATATCATATGACGTCGTTCGGCCGTCAGATACAAGAGGAGCCTCGATGGTCCGTCTTCTCTCACATTAGCATCATCCTTTCCAGATCCTCCGGGAACACCCTCCATCTCATACACGTCGTCTCACCATGACTACCTTCATCCCCTCCATCACACTGCCCTATGTGGTCTTCGCGAACCCCGCCGCCAGCGTCCTGCTGCCGGTGACGCTGGGGACCGCGATAGGATACAGCACGAGCGGTAAAGCTCACCCATGAAGCTTCGCAGGGACCGTACTGACCAAGCACTATCTAGCCGAGGGTGCGCAAAAGACGTACCTAGACATCAAGCAGCCGCCTTTTAAGCCTCCCCCGCAGGTCTTCGGGCCTGTGTGGACGGTCCTCTACGGGTAACCCTCACTGACGACATGACATCTCTCACTGCCTGGTGCTGACTGACTATGAAGCTTAATGGGCTACGCCGCCCATCGTGCCATCACGGTCGGGCTCTCGCCAACAAGCCTGCCAACACACGGCGCGCGGGCCAAGCAAGGCGCGACCCTCTACACCATCCAGCTGGCCATGAACCTCGCCTGGATGCCCTTATTCTTCGTCTTCAAGCGCCCCATCGAGGCCACCGTGGACGCCGCCTGTCTCCTCGGCATCAACAGCTACCTGACCTACCTGTGGGGCACCGTGGACGAGGTCGCCGGGTGGTGCATGGTGCCGTACGTCGCGTGGTTGGGCTTCGCCACGTATCTGAGTGCGGGCGCCGGGTACCTGAATAACTGGAGCTTGACCGGGACGGAGGTGCCCAGGGATAGTAAGAAGAACTAATGGCGAGGAGGTTTCTGGATGAACGTGTAACCAAACTGTACTATTGGGTTTCGGCGGAAGAAGTGGAAACTGCACTGCGGCGAGGATGTAAACAATGTAAGGATGACAATATCTCAAGGCAGGTATCAAATGGGTACTTTATAGTTGGCCGGACAATCGGCCTGACGTTCTCTATCTTGGATGTTTTGCTTAGGGTCCAGTTCCTAGAATGAGCCAACACTATGAGCGGTGACAGAGCTTCACGGTTGGCAAACGCAGTTGAAAGGTCAACGGGATTTTCTTGTCTTCCACTTCCCCGTCTCCCCGAGGGGTCCCGAATTATTTCAAGGCCGATGTCCCAAATGTATACTTTATAGTTGACTGGACTTATAAGACATGATATATCTATTTAACCTTGGGTATTTCTGGGGGCTCCAGCACTTCATATGAGCCAACATCATAAGTGGTGACATAGCCTCACCGTTGGTAAACGCAGTGGGAGGGATAACACATATTTTTGTCTCCCAGTTCCCCGTCCACCCTAGGAATCATGAAAGTAACGTCCATATTGAGATGACGGCGGAGTTCGTTCACGAACACGGTTACTCTATGACGACTGATTCGAAACTAAGACTCCTCCATCCTTGACCTATCCCTCGAAACTTTTGGTATCTGTAATATGCATGTCGTGAAGCCCATGCGCAATAAGAAAAGAAAATCTCTGTATGTTGGTATGCCATTCCGGTGACCAGAAGCTCCAACGCCTTGCTATGCAACCTCCCCTCTATCCCTCTATGAACCAGATGAAACCAGACAGAAAAGAAAAGAAATAAAAAAGAAAAGACCCCAATACCATCTCGGTGAAACCTACTGAAGAGGGAGATACGTCTTCAGCCCGTCAAACACCATAAAGATGAAGGCCGAGCTCGGGGCGGACCTCAAGCAGGTGATGCCGCACCCCCTGTACATACCCCGCACGCCATGCTGCTTCCATAGCTCCACGCCCTCGGCCACAAACGAGCGGCTTTGGACCGAGTGGCCGATGGGGGCGGTCTGCATGCGCGACTTGATGGTGTCGGCAGGGAAGAACAGGAAGTTGTACGACACGCCGCCGGTCGCGCCGGCGACAGCCTGCTTCCAGAGCGGGAGGGGCTTGGAGAGGATGGCCTGCCTCTCCTCGTCGGTGGTGGCGGACTTTGCGCTCAGGTCGTAGAACATCTTGGAGACGGTCTCCTTGGCGCCGAACCAGGCGGCGCCGCCCCCGGCCTCGCGGATCAGCGTGCCGACCCCGCCGTGGAAGAAACCCCGCAGACCGTGGTGGCGGTAGACGTTCCTGATGACGGAGATGGGGCGGAGGTGGGCCGTCGACTTGCCGTCGCCGGCGGCGGGGACCTGGATCTTGCACTTGACCAGCTCGACGGGGGTGAGGACCAGGGACGTGAAGGCGCCCGAGAAGGCACCCGTGAAATAGAGGGCTGGTAGAGGGAGCGACTCGTTCTTAGGTATGGCACCGGAAGCATACACCAGATCGCGGCCTAGGCGCTCAAAGTAGAACAGACTGCTATTCTCCAGAGCAGCGCCGGCGAGAGGAGCCGAGATGCCCCGATAGAGGCCTAGGAAACCATCGGCCTTGATCGACTGGCGGAAACAGTCGAGGGGCCCGGTGTATCGCAGCGGGAGATTGCTGGGCTGGGACTGGAGGCGGACCTTGACTGTATCGAAGGGGTACTCGATGTATTTGCCCGCTATTCCGCCAACCTGGTAAGACGTCAGTAAGAGCCAGACCTCTTGAAGCGGGGACGCTTGTAGAAATGGCACTCACGGATCCATAGACGACGTCCTCTATAGCCTCAAGAGCGCTGGATGGGGCTCGGTGTAGCTTCTCAGGAACGGCCTCCGGGGCCGCGGGTGAAGAGCTGTGTTCGAGGGTAGGTGAGGGGGCCGACATGGT
Source organism: Scopulariopsis brevicaulis (assembly GCA_017657125.1). Lineage (NCBI taxonomy): Eukaryota > Fungi > Ascomycota > Sordariomycetes > Microascales > Microascaceae > Scopulariopsis > Scopulariopsis brevicaulis. The sequence goes on from JAGFNX010000106.1 coordinate 20,440, forward strand.
GAATGCGGGTTTAAAATAAACGGATGTGGGCTTAGGGAAGGGAGGTAATTGGCAAGGCAGATATGGCCGTGAGATATATACCTCCCTTTCTGCCGAGCGGGCGGTTGAGATGTGGGGTGTTGCGGAGCCGGCGGAGAGATGTTATAGATTATCAGATCTTCTTGATAGCTCGAATTGTGGGCATCCAAGGTCGTGCTTCAGCCGACGTGCTCTGGTATTGGTGGTCCAGCTACAGCTGATCCACTAGGGAGAGTGATGCCTCCACCTAGACCAAGGCGGCCGTCCTTATCAATCAGTTAGATCGAAAGAATGGGGACCCTCTTCTTGCCTGAAGGGGCGGTCAGAAAGTGGCATGCCTCGGTTACGAGTCACACCCGTCGATGGAACCAAGCCAATGCAGCCCAAAGGGCGGATATGTGGAAGAGTCAGTCTCACCGCAACTCCCTTGACTGTCTCACGAAGTTGGGTATTATATCATGGAAGGAAAGAAATGCAAGGGAGGAATTAGGAGATATAGGATAAAATAAGGACCTTGAAGAGGAACGAGTGAAAGCCGCTGCGCTGCTGTCTGTGTACCGGGAGGCCGAAACAAAATTAGCGGCGGCACTTTTTCGAAGAAATTCCACCTGCCGTCACAGTGGGGACACCGAACTCGGACTTGACGTCCCTGCAGTGGCGGGGTTCGCGGCGATAAGATAAGCCCCACTGGACAGGTTCTGGCGAAGGAAGGACCTGTCGCCAGGAACTCTGTTACTAACTTGTACCTGCATTCATTCACACGTTGGATTACTTGCACCTGCTTTAATTCATACATTTGACATCGGAACCGTCGTCGAGACACGATTTGTTTTCTATCCATGCTTGGAGCATAGCATGGCAAGCACGTCGTGTGACGGCGGTTTCTGAGCAGCTGGGACCTGGTGCCTGGTTCGTGCCTGAGTAAACGGAGTAATTTCCGAGATGAGCCCCACTTCCTGGCACCAGAATCGCTTCCGCAGACGGGCGTTCAGTGTCATTCAACAGCCCACTGCATCCCGCCAGTCTCACGTCCACAGCCAGAAGTATTGGACTCGCGGTAAAATAAAAATAAAAATATGGGTAATCGTGACGATCGAGTACGCCGCCGCTGATGATATTGGCTTTTTTTTATAAGTCATTTCAAATTCATGTCTATATTGATACATCCGAGTCCACCAACAGCTCCCGCTTCACACCACCTTACCTCCTCCGCCCAGGTCGCTGCTGCGCCGCCTGGTGCCTAGCCAACTCCTCGGGTACCCTCGAGACGGGGCTCTTGGAAATCATCTGCCGCAGCTCATACAGCACGTCGTTGTCCTCGGGGCCCAGGAACGTAATGGCGATACCGCTCTTGCCCGCACGACCCGTACGACCAATACGATGCGTGTAGCTCTCGAGCGAGTGCGCCATGTTGAAGTTCATGACGAGGCTCACATCCGGCACGTCGATACCACGCCCAGCCAGGTCCGTGGCGACGAGCACGTCGGTGCGGCCCTCGCGCGCGTCCTTGAGCGCCTCCTCACGTTGCTGCTGCGTCTTGCCACTGTGTAGTGTCGCCGTGTTCCAGCCCATGCGGCGGATGGCCTTTGCGATGGCATCGCAGTTGTGCTTGACGTTGACGAAGACGATGACGGGGGACTTGAGGTCCGGGTCCGAGAGAATGCCCTCCAGGCGCTTGAGGCGCTTCGATTCGCCGGAGACGAACTCCACGCGCTGCTCCACAGTGTCGACGGCCTCGTCCGAGGCACCGACCAGGACCGTCGCCGGCTGCCGGAGGTACTTGGCGGCGATCTTCTCGACGCGGGGCGACATGGTGGCTGTAAACATCATGGTTTGGCGCGGCGGCAGCCCAGCGCCGAGTGCGGGGTTGAAGCTGGGGAGATGGATGCCGTCCGGGCCGTCCACGTCGTCGGGTTGCCCCTCTATCGATGGCAGGGCATTGAGGATCTTGGTCATGGGCTCCTCGAAGCCCATGTCTATCATGCGGTCCGCCTCGTCCATGACTAGGTAGCAGCAGCGGTGGAACACGACGAACTGGTTCTCGATGCAGTCCACCAGACGACCCGGCGTCGCAACGACGATGTGCGCGCCGGCCTGGAGCGCGATGGCCTGCTGATCAAGCGAGTGGCCACCGACAATGCACACGACGCTGAAGCCAAACGGCTCGGCGAATATCCTCGCCTCCTTCTCGATCTGCTGCGCCAGTTCTCGAGTCGGCGCCAGTATAAGCGCGTAGGGCCCATCGCTCATGTTGTATTCCGTGAGCGGTGGTAGCTGTGAGATGAAGACTAGAAGGGGTAGGACGAAGGCCAGCGTCTTTCCTGAACCGGTCTTCGCCACGCCAATGACGTCCCTGCGTTTCAGGGCAATAGGTATACTGGCTTGCTGGATGGGGGTCGGATCCTGGAAGTTCCGACGAGAAAGAGTACTGAGAATCGACGAGGGCAGGCCAGATTCCTGCCAGTTCCGCATGGGGTTTGGCAGACTGGAGCCCTTGATGGTGATGCCCGACTTGTCCTTGAAGAGCCGCCAGTCGCGGTCGTTCATCTCACCCAGCGACTTGTTCACCCAGTTCTTCGTGCGCCCCAGCAGGCGATCATCTTCCGCCTTTTTCCGCTGCCGCTCGTCGTAGAACCGCTGCATGTGGGCATCGGCCCTCTCGCGGCCGTGTATCTCCTCGAGCATCCTCGCCTGGCTCTTCGCCTTCGCCTCCGCGTACTCTCCATAGCCTAGGGGCCACTTGCCCGAGTCCTTCGGCATGTCCCCGTCCTCATCGTCCGCGCGCGTCGTGTCGTCTAGGGGGTCCCAGTCAAAGTTGAACTCCTTCGCGCCCCGCCTCCGTTTCCGCGGCGAGAACGTCGAGTGCTTGTTAACGTCCGGTCCGAGGTACCGCGTCGCAAAGTTGAGCTGGTCGATCTCTTCGGCCGTAAGCTTCTGTCCCGGCTTCTTTATGGGGCGCCGGAAGCGATGCGCGATCTCGTCCTTGACCTTCTCCTCCTCCTCATGCCTCCGTTTCCTCTTCTCTCGCTCGTCCGCTTGCCGTCGTTCCGCATCCTCTTTTTCTCGCTCCTCGCGTTCTTTCTTCTGCTGGTCGAGCTTCTCGCGCTCCCGCTTAGGGATGAAGCGGATCTTTGGGAGACCGTTTTGAGTGTTCATCTCGGAATATTAGAGAAAGTAGTAGAGGAGTGTAAGAAGAACGGCTGGTAGTGCGTCGCATCATTCCAGCCTTGTCGCAAAGGACCCGAGACCCACGAACCTGTATTATGTAATCATATAAGCAGGGGTGCGACGAATCTGTTATGTAAGCACGCCTCGCACCCGGCCCATGGCCTTAGAACTTTTTGTTGCGCGAACGCCGAATCTCGAAGTCAGAGCGGACGAGATAGGTCACGACTCGAAGCGACGAGCAGCAGAATCGAACTTTCCAAGCCGCCCAGCGGACAAGGGCCCCTCCCGACTCGAACGACAAGCCAAAAACAGCCCGAGAGAAAAAGCCGGCACACCGTCCCACCCGGCGCCGCGACCATGTCTTCCTCCAAGGAGCTCGTCAACCTCGCCAAGTCGCTCCCCACGCAGCTCCAGCGCTTCTTCGCGCGGTACCCCCCCGCGGCGATCCTGCCCCCGGCGGCGGACGGATCGGAGCCCCCGAAGACGGCGTACCAGCTCGACCGGCCGAGCCCGTTCCGGTTCTGGAAGCACCCCGAGACGGGGAAATGGCAGGACCCGGTGTACTCGATGAGGCGGCAGGCGGAGCTGGTCAAGATGGCCAAGGCGAATGGCGTTGAGGATCTGCTTCCTGAGACGACGAAGGGGTCGGAGTATAAGCTGGCGAGGAGGGTTGAGTTCGGGTTGAGGGTTAAGGGTACGGGTGTTGGGCAGAGAGTCAAGGGTCACGCACACGAGCGCCAGATCATGGCGAAGTACGTTTCGGCATTTCACTCAGTCTTTGGAGATACACCGTATGGCTGGGTTGCTAACTTCATTGGTGCAGGATGCAGAAGAGGAGAGAGGCCATGCTGGAGATGCCCAAGCTTATCAAGGAGTGGAAGAGGGTAGGTCTTTCCGTTCAGCCCCACGATATTCTCCTCGCGTACGTGATACTAACAGACCAACAGACTGGAAAGCGCAACTGGACCAAGTTCCCCAAATAATCGGAACGCTCATTGGGCACGTCGGCTGCGGGCCGTGTATTATACGCCGATTTCGATCGGCCTCCTAGATCTTGATATACCAACTAGATGTATGAATAAAGGGCTCGGCTGGGAAGCACAAAGTGGTCTTGGGACCCTCGTTGTACTGTGACGTGTATCAGGTTGTGGTGCAAAGCTGATAAGAGGACGTGTTCTGCTCAGCGGGTGGGAAAGCGAAATGGGATCCGAGCTCGATGAGCGTGGTTGCTTTGCACTTGCTTCTCCTGAGCCTGCTTCGTCAACCGCTGAGCTGTGCGTTATAGAATTGCATCCCTCACCTCAAGCCCTGTAGTATGTAGCATCACTTTCGTATATTTGTCTCACATGCCCGTGCGGAGAGATCTCAAGCCTGTATATCCAAAAACACCAGCATAACCGTTGTTGTAAAAAAACCCCGAGTTTGTATAAATATCTCATGAAGCCGCTCGCCCCTGAGGCGAAGATGTGAGTAGCCCTTTGTATATGCTTAAGCCAGATGTAAATCGCATCGCCTACCGCTATGGTGTTCTGCGGGAAATTTATGTTAAGGAGTCTAAACGCCGCGCCCAAGATAGCTTCACCCTAACTCACCTTCACCACCCCGCCAAAACTCTGACCTCACCACCACCAACACTCCACGGTTAACATCACCACCCAGCAACCCACATCCTCAAACCCCCGACACCACCACCATGACAGCAGACCCCTTCCCCCAACCGACCCACTACGCCATCCTCGCCCTAACCCCCTCCCTCCTAACCACAACCCCCAACCCCGCGGCACTCCTAAAACAAGCCTACCACCGCGCCCTCCTCCAGAACCACCCGGACAAGCACCGCTCTTCAAGCACAACCTACACCGTCGACCAAATCTCAGCCGCCTACCGCACGCTATCTTCCCCGGAGCTCCGGCACGCCTACGACGCGGAGCTGAGGGCCGGGGCGTCCGCCGCCGCGGGGGGCGAGGAGTTTCGGACCGGCGTCGAGACGGTGGATCTGGATGATCTAGACTATGACGAGGGGGAGGGGACGTGGTATCGGGGCTGTAGGTGCGGGAATGAGAGGGGGTTCAGCTTTGGGGAGGGGGACCTCGAGGGGGCGGAGAGGGAGGGCGAGGTCGTTGTGGGCTGCTCCGATTGTAGCCTGTGGTTAAGGGTTCACTTTGCCGTTGTGGAGGAATGACTGGGACTCTGGGTCTATTGGGTCCGCAAGTGGTGGATAGGATTTCATCGGAGGACGGCGATAGGGGGATGTCTGCATTTATGATACCACGACCGCAAAGAATCGACTCGGCTTAGGGGAGCAATAGACGAAATTTCTCGGACACACGTTAGACCACGAGTACATGTATTTCCAACAGTCAATCGGACTCGCAATATAGGACAAGCATCTCACTTCTACGGCATGAAGAAGGTGAAGGGCAAGCTAACGTGCGTGGTATCGTGCCTGCCAACACCAAGCACACCAGTACTAAATGTTTTATTTTCCTCAAGTCCAGACGGGTCCAGGATTAAGAGCCATCTAAGAGAATAAAGCACCCCTCGAATCTGGCCTCCAAACATGCTCCCTCTCCGCAACCCACTCTCGCCGGTTGCCGGGCGAGCTTCGCAGTACAGGCAGGGGCGTCTGTGTGCGTGAAGCAGGGGAATAAAACAAACCTCGCCCCGAAAAGAAACGTCTTCTTGTGTATTTGCCTAATCGATGCCGAAGCGTACAAAACAAAGAAACTCAAAGTCCACACTCCGTAGACACCAAGCCACCACCCGTTTTCTGACCGTGACCGAAAGTAAAAAGGGTCGCTTCAAGACCAGCTTACTCCGCGGCGGGCTTAGGCTCCTCAGAAGCCGAGGCGGCGGGGGCCTCGGCCGCAGACTCGGCCTCCTTGGGCGCCGGCGCGCCCTCGCCCTGGCCAGTGGTCTCGGCCTCGGACGAAGTCCAGAGGGTCTAGAGTTGGTGTTAGCAATCTGCGCCGTAGGCCTCGAAGAACAGTCCAAGTCGTGCTACTTACCAGGTTGTCACGGAGGAGCTGCATGATGAGAGTCGAGTCCTTGTAGCTCTCCTCGCTCAGGGTATCGAGCTCTGAAGTACACGTTAGTATTGGCGCCAGATAGCATGAAACACGCAAGATCACTCACCGGCAATGGCATCATCAAAGGCCTGCTTGGCAAGGTGGCAAGCCTGGTCGGGAGCATTGAGGATCTCGTAGTAGAAGACCGAGAAGTTGAGGGCGAGGCCGAGACGGATGGGGTGGGTCGGGGGAAGCTCCGTCTGGGCAACCTCGGTGGCGGCCTTGTAGGCGTCAAGAGACTTGTCGGCCGCGTCCTTGCGCGTGTCGCCGACGGCGAACTCGGCGAGGTAGCGGTGGTAGTCACCCTTCCTGTTTCATGTGTTAGAAGTGCAACACGGCGACGCGACGAGCCAACTCGTCGCTGATGTGCGGGGTACGATCAGAGACAGGGCGTTTTACGTACATCTTGTGGTAGAACACCTTGGACTCTCCCGACGTCGCGGAGGGGATCAGGTGCTTGTCGAGAACCTCGAGGATGTCATCGCAGATCTTGGCAAGTTCCGTCTCGATCTTGATGCGGTACTCCTTGATCAGGCCAACCTGAGAAGAGTTGCCCTTCGACTCCTCCTTCTGCTCGATAGAAGTGACGATCCTCCACGAGGCACGGCGGGCGCCAATGACGTTCTTGTAGGCGACGGACAGGAGGTTGCGCTCCTCGACGGTGAGGTCCCGGTCCTCAGAAGCGACGACCTTCATGTTCTCGACCATCTCTGCAGGCGGGCGCAAGATGTCATCAGCCACGGTGTCGCCTCCGACGGGCCTCTCGGTAGATGATCAACGTACCCTCGTAGCGCTCAGCCTGCTCGGCGAGCTTGGCGAGATAGACAGCATCGTCTTGAGCCATGGTTGCTGATTTATCGGGTGTTATTTCCTGCAATTCGAATAGAGTTAGCAGACTGGCTCGGATGGCGCGAACGCTCGTGTGCGGTTGATTGGCGTCGGAGAAATGAAGGCTGAGTCGCAAGTGGGAACCGGTAACGGGCAAATGGGGATGGGCAGGCCGCTGGGTCGGAGTGGGGTTTCAGAGTCACGAGACGGTCCGCGTTCGACTCGCCGCCAGTCGACCCCGTGAATGGAGAGATGGAATGCGCGACTGTCGTGCCAGAAGCGTGGACGGTCCGGGCAAGGGAATGGAGGTTTGAGGAGATTATCGAGTGCTGAGGCTGACCCCCGCTCGTGGTGGGGTCACAGCAATACGGCCGACAGCAAGGCGGTGGATGATAGGGGAGGTGCCGCGGCGTCGTTGGCTGCGCAAAGCAGTCGCTATCCCGGAATTTCTTTCCCGCGGAGTCGCCCGGTCACGGAGAGGTTGTCGGCGGAATGGCCAAGGGGGATTGATGAAGGGGTGGCGATGACGACAGCGGTTGAGGGGATGGGGTCCGAGCCGAACGGGGGCAGCCACGTACCTGAGAGGAGTTGGGAAATGGAGTGATGTCGATGCCTAGATCGCGGCGGCGCGCAGGATTTTAAAATTCGGAGAACGGCCTCGGTGGAGGAGAATGGAAGTGCGATGGTGGAGTTGGTGTTGAGGAGAGAACTGGGAGTTGGGGGATAATGGGGAAGGGAAAACAAGTAGCGGCGATGTGAGAGGGTTGGGATTGGTTTTCTTGCAAGGTAGAAATTGGGGCGGAGGAGGTGCGAGGGGTGAATGTACTTCCGGTGCTAACTTAGGTGCAGTGGTACATCTCCCAGCCTGGGGTGGTGGTCAGGCGGGTCACAGGCCGCTGAGATCCGGCCAGCAAAGGCCGGGTCTGGCACGGGGCCTCCCCCTGTTTACCGGCGCTATTTACTCGACTGCCCGCCGCACGCTGGCATTATAATCTCGACTTCATGGACATCTCAGTTTTACCGCGATTCGGCTGTGTACGGAAAGCGCAGATAATTCTGGTGAAGCGCATGAAGGGTTTTCGCCGACGACCAGAGTACCCGACATGCTGTTTCCAACGTCGATTCCGGCAGGCTGCCTGCCTTGCCTTATCGCCATTTAGGACCCGTTTACCGGTTGTGGTACCCAAACCGTGAATTCGGCGGCACCTGCACAGGCCAAAATTCAACACGTCACTCCAAGTGTTTTTCGGCTCCCTTCACACCCCGACACCCCTCGACTGTTGTTGCCCCTCCTACCCCTCCATATCAGGGCTTCTCACGCCATATGGCGCCGGGTGACAACACTGCTTCGGCGAGCGTCCCCGCGTTTGTAGGAACTAAACAAGACACCCCGGGCAGCGCGGACACGACTTCTGTCGTTTGGTTGGGAAGGGGCAGCCTTGTGTAGATTCCGAAATGCTTTCGGTTCCCACATTCCTCGCAGGTGACGACAGTCCGCTATGAGATCAGGGCAGTGGCGGAGCCCCTCCCCTCGCCAGAACCTACCAGAACTCGATTGGTCATGCATCTCTGTACCCTCACTGGCTGTATTTGACTTGACTCAATCCTCTCGAGATGTTTGGTTCTCTCCCCAGCCGTAGAGGCAAAACGGGCGGCATCGTCGTGGCTGCCTGGCGCGTGCTCGGTCTCCTGACCCTGAGACCCCGCAAAGGAGGCGAGACCAATGACGGCGCAGGATTAAGTCAGGACTCTGTGGTTCCCAGAACGCTGTCAAATGTAGCATGCGACGAGCTTCCACCCTATTGAAACAGAATTCCCATCCTGAACCCCTCAAATGCCCTGTAAACCACCGGCGCGGGCTTTGAACCCAAGACGCGCAATGCTAAGAACGCTGGTGGGCCCTTAATCAAGCCTTCGTGACGATGACATCAACCCCCAGTAGCGCCTCTCCCGCCTTGCTTGCTTGCGGAGTGGGGAGCTCAGGGTGGGCTGCTCCGAAACGCCTGTCGAATCACGCCCAATCCAATGCTAGTGCGGTACATTACGTCACCCGTAACCTCCCCGCTAGGCAAGAGTATCCCCTTATCGGTCCACCAACGCGGCGCTTGCCGGACTCCTTGTAGCTCCCGGAACTCCCCATCAGGCGACCTGACCCGAGCTCTTCCTTCGCAAGGATAGGCCAGGACCATAAATACTGTCGTCAGCCACCCATCCATCCTTCGCTCCTCTCCGCTTCCCGACCACTCACATATCACAGCAAAGGCACACCCACATCAACAATGCTCCGAACAACGATCACCAAGGCCCCGCTCCGCGCTCCCGCCGCCTTCGCGCCCCGTGCTTTCTCGACGACCGCCAGGGCCATGGCTGAGGGTGACACCGGGTCTCCCCGCCCTCACGGGGGGCCAGGGTAAGTCCCGCATCCCGATCCCCCATCTCGTTCCGGTTCCAATTGATCCGCGCCACCACCGGATCTGTATGGCCTTCCCTGTCCTCGGTGTATCGGGCTGACGAATTGGTCTTCTACAGCGATGCGTTCCAGCGCCGTGAGAAGGGCGCCGAGGACTACGCCATCCGCCAGCGCGAGAAGGAAAAGCTCATGGAGCTCCGGAAGAAGCTCGACGAGCAGCAGACGCACCTCAAGAAGCTCTCCGATCACATGTAAGTCCTCTGATCCCCAAGCTCCCTTGCCCCCCTTCTATTTCAATGGAACACGTGTGGCTAACCATTGCCCCGGTACTTCCGGGTTCTAGCGATGAGATTACCAAGGACCAGGGCGGCGAGCAGAACTAGGTTAGGCAGAGGCGGACAGACGATACGAAGGGAACACATAGGCGGATATAAGGGTTTCCATCATTGGGAGATATCGAGGTTGCCGGCTCGCGATTTTCTACATACTCCCGGGAGACGCAACGGAATCATCACTCAGTACCTTGTTTCACCTCTCCAAACGCCCATTGAATTGTACTCATACATGCAATAATCAACACGCAAAAATAATCGCGGCTGCAGAACCCGAAGAGACGTTGCCATTCTCCTCCAGTTACCATGCTGCCTATTGACCTTCCGACGACCCCGGCCAGGGCGTCCCACGCCGTTCATATCTCGTCACCGCGTATTTTCTACACCATTACTACAATTTCCCGTGAATCATTTCCTTCCCATGTAAGAGCGGTAGAAGCTCTCCGCCGCGTCGCTCTCCGCTATCCCCTGCTGCCCGCCGAGCGAGCCGTTCGCCTTCTGCGCGGCCGCGATCTTCGCCTGCACGGCGGCCGTGTTGGTGTCGATCCACTGCAGCTGGGATAGATGCCCGTTGAGGACCTTTACGATCTGGCTCACCTGATGTTCCAAAGCGGTTAGTATGTTGTGTTGCGCTGGACACGTTGGAAAATATGGGGTAAACTCACGGGGTCCTCAGCGCGTGTGGTCTTGCTCAGCGCGCCGGAGACGTCATTTATCTCCTTGATCATCTTCGCCAAGTCCCTGCTCTTCTCGTCGAGATGCTGCGAGAGCTTCTCAGCCAGCTTGTAGGTCCGCTCCCTCTCCTGGTCGTGGCCGCCGAGCTGCTCGCCAGCCTGTCCGACCTGCTTGTTGATCATCTCGTTCACGTCCTCCTCGTACCGGTTCAGCCAGTTCTCGAGCTCGTCCTGCTGGCTCTCGACGCCCATCAGCTGCTTCTCGATCTCGTTGCTGGCTCGCTCCGCCTCGTAGGTGTTCAGGTAGAGCTTCTGGATCTTGTCCCCGTTCTCGACGAGGAGCCTGTCCCACTCGGCCACCTTGGTCGCCTGCTCCTTGAACTCCTTTTGGTACTTGGAGAGGTGCGAGGCCCATCGGGTGATGATGTCGTCCATGCTCTTGTTCTTCAACGTGGGGAGCCGCGAGGGCGGGCCAGAGGTCGAAGCACCGAGTGCGCTGGCACCGGCGGTCGTAGCGGCCGCTCCGCTTTGGTCCGCGGGCTTCGTGGTGGTGGCGGCCGCGCCTTCAGCGGGCTTGGCGCCGAACAAGCTGGCTCCCGGGGCCGTAGAGGCCGGTGCAGCCGTCGCTGGTGCAGCGGTCGAAGTAGTGCCGCCTGTCGCCGCTGGCGCAGACGACTGTGACGCAGGGGCCGCCGAGGCACCGCCGAAGAGCGACCCGGCTGGCTTGGCCGCGGCAGGCGCCGAAGTACCGGCAGGTGCCGCGGAGGTCGCAGCAGCAGCAGGGGGCTTCCCGAACAAGCCTCCGCTGGTAGTCGCAGCGGGCGTCGAGGAAGATGTGGTAGCGGCCGATGCACTGGCATTGCCGAACAAGCCGCCAGACGCCGGGGTAGTCGAGGCGGCGGGCGCGGTGGTATTCGCGGAGGTTGCCGCGGGGGCAGGCTTCGCGCCAAACAAGCCACCTCCTGCAGCTGGGGCGGCGGCGGGGGGCTGGGTCGTCGCCGTGGACTGAGCACCACCGCCAAAGAGGCTGGGTGTGGATGACGCGGTAGTGGCCGCCGGCTTCTGGCCGAAAAGCCCTCCACTGGTCGTCCCCGCAGGCTTGGCAGCGCCGGACGCACCCTGGCCAAAGAGGGAGGAAGTAGCGGTCCCAGAAGGCTGTGCCGCTGAAGAGGCGGGAGTGCTGCTGGCGGCACCACCACCGCCAAAGAGGGAAGGGGTCGAAGAAGGCTGAGACGAGGCCTGGGCACCACCCAGGGAGAGCGACGGAGCTCCAGCAGGCGTCGTCGAAGTCAGGCCGCCGAACGAGGGCTTGGCGGGAGTCGCATGGGTCGCAGGCGTCGTAGATGCTCCTCCTCCTCCAAACAACGAGGGGGCAGCGGCGCCCGAAGTAGCAGGAGTAGTAGAACTAGCTTGCGCACCACTCGCACCGCCGGCAGGCGTTGAGCCGCCGCCGAAGAGGCCACCTGAGGACGTCGAAGGCGTCGCAGTGGAAGGCTTCCCAAAGAGACTCGGACCACCCGCCGCACCTCCGGCGGGGGCCCCAAATGCGCTTGAGCCGGTTTGACCGCCGGTTGTGGGAGTAGACGAAGCATTTCCAAACATGCCACCAGAGCCTCCCGACGCGGCAGGCGTCGATCCGCCGCCGAAGAGACCGCCGCCACCTGTCGAGCTCGGCTGGCTGGATGGAGTCGTGGAGAACATCCCGCCGGGTTTGGGGGTAGCAGCACCGCTCTGGCCACCAAAAAGGGAGGGCGAGCCTGTCGCGGGTGCAGGCGTATTTCCTGCTGTCGAGCCGAATGAGAAGGACGATGCTCCACCGCTAGGCTTGCCAAAGAGTCCGCCGGAGGCTGGCGCTGTGGTGGACGGATTGGTCTGGTTGTTCGAGGAAGGCGTAGAGCCGGTGTTTCCGAAGCTGAACGACATGGCGGCAAGACTTGGGCGGTCGGGTCGCGGGAGGGGCGCTGGTATGTAAGGGATGGGCACGGGACGCGAGGCTGAGGCGCTATCGATCGGGTTGGCAAACAAATTTCGGGAAGATGCTATCGCAGCCAACAGGAATCGCGCAGGCACCAAGGAAGGCCGCAGTGATCTGGACAGTCCTCCTCCTGACCGAGAGAGCGATGATGGATCTCTGCTTGATGTCGCTAGTTGTGGGTTGGAACCTGAATTGACTTCGCTCCAAAGCCCAGACTATGAATTTTCCGCCGGGCAACCAGAAGCTTGATCCAGCTCCAGCGCCCAGCGAACGCGGACGCGCTGGCAAGCCACAATGTGGCACCACCACCTAGCCACACTTTGTATTGTCGCATTTGACGCGACAGAGGGTCATCACGTGATAGAATTCAATCGCTCGCCCGCTGCTGGTGCGATCGGTAAAAGAGGGAGAGCGCGAATGGAGTGCCTTGACCTCCTTTCCCATTCTTCGTAAAGCGGAGGAGTGACCTTTGGGATACCACTCCGTACAGTTGTTATGCTCGGAGCCGAATTCGCAGAAAAGACGACTATGTCCATTCCAAAGGGATTATGTCCTTCGCTTGCTACATGTCCATGTACTGCCCCCTCCACCTGGACTAACACGCACTCGAGGGAAGTGGTTTTGCTGAGCGCTTCCCACCCCGTGGGGGCACTGCACTGCGATAACGAAGATATCACATCCCACGCCCGCGGGGACTTAGCCAGGGCTCGCCTTGATGGGAGCGGACTAATACCATTCCCTATAGAGAAACTCGAATTCCGGGAAGGGAATGGAAGAAACGAGCGCTCCTAGGAGTGCCTGGTGCTGGCTCGAGGAGCTTTGCTTGGAGATGATATATTTTGCTAGTGCACTTTCACCAGCTGGCCCCCTTAAGGCAGCCTCCATCGTCCTGATTTCTCCACAATAGCGGATGTCAAAGGACCGGGCATATCTTACAAAGCCATACCCCGATACGGAGAGCGGACATAACATGGTCGGCGGTATTTTCGAACGAGGGTCCACTGCCCGGTCCTCGTCTTGGCTTGACCCCCACGCAGTTTCCGCACCAATTCACACCGAGCGGACCCCCACGAGCACGACAAAGGAGGGGTCTGGGCTATGCCGTATTGGGGCTGGCATCAACCTACGTCAATGGCAGGCAAATTTTCTGTTGGAGTGGGGCTGAGGGTCGGACATCGGAGGGGTCGGAGGGGTTGTTAAAGTGACACACGAACGTGGGATCAAAGCCCCGCGGGCGAGACGGGTAGGTCCAGAACCATGGGCGGCCCGCGTATCATCATTGGCGAGCTTGATGCCATCTAAACCCGCCGGCAAGCTTAGCCAGCATCCAGCAATTATCCAGGCGCGGATAGTGCTCCCGGAGTTCCGTGCGCGGCCTAGATCTTCCAGGGTGGGAAGGGGAAGGCTTGGGAGGAGGGGTAAGTCTGAGCAAACAGCGACATCGGGATAATATCCCTCACGGACCGGACCCGTTCCCACTATTCGCTGATAGGACGTGTTTTAGCTGGCACTACCTAACCCCTCGCCGCAGACGGCGTTACGAAACGCCTTGGTCTCACAAGCGGGGGTTTGAGTCCCAGGGAGGGGCAGGGAGATATCCCTGGAATGTCTGTAATATGAAAGAGTAAGTCGAGACGGCCCAATGAAGGAATGCCGGGATAGCTCATGCGAGGTCGAAGTGCCATTAGGACGCTTAAGGCGCCATGCAGGGTCGTCGGCTAAGGTGGGAAGTCTCGCCCTGCTTTTCTCATGCCACCCACACCGAGTGGATATTAGCGCAATCGGCCGTCGGAGGCAGTGGTCGGAGAAAGGCCCAGGATGCCGGGAAAGCGTTACGTCGTAGCAAATTAGAAATCCGACTTGTACTCGGAGGCGGGCATTATTGCTCCGACAGCTCTCCGTGGCGTTGAAGATTAGTATGCGGACTTACAAATCCGCCCAGAGACAGAGCCCAGATTCCGCTACTTACTCATGTATCTATCCTATGTGCATGGGTCTCGCTTCGGTGTAGTACACACATCGACGGAGCTTGTCCGGGACGATGGAGCACGGCAGCCAACGCAAGAAGGACGGGACAGCAACGGCATTCCAGGGGACTTCACTTTAAACTGACCTTGGTCGGCTATTGAATTTAACAAACACCATCGGGGTAGCACAGGGGAGATGTAACGATGCCTGGGTGGAAGCATATAGGTGCGCTTAAACGGGTATGACAGGTGGGAATTGGCATGTTTTTGGCAACACGAACAGGCAATGCTAGCCAAGGCCTAGCTTGTACGCTCTGGACACAAACGGGCACAACGTCACTCGGGCGTGGTGAGAGCTTGGGAGAAGTCTCGCGTCGCCTGAGTAAGCCCCTCCCCCTCCCCCTCCCCCGCGGTCGGTCCGGCTCCCGTAGACAAAGAGGAGGTCAAAAAAATACCCGCTCATAAATCCTCCTTGTTCCAATCGCCTCTACTCCAACTTCCTCCCCATTCCATCCATCTTCTCTCCCAGCATTAACTGTTTTGAGGTTGAGATAACTTGATCTCCCCCAACCCGCCTCTTCTCCTCGCCCTTCGTCATAGTCGCGATACAGACGCCACCACAGCGCTTCCCCACTCTTCGCCTATTCTTCCACCACCGGCGCCGATCGCTGCACTCTCCGAGCTCACCTACGAGGCTCGAATTCCATCTACAGCCATACAACCCTTGATATCTCGCGATAAACCATCCAAGATGTCTGGTGCCGTGTAAGTCCAGGCCCCCGCGTTGCTCGTGATGAAATCGCGAGCTGCAAAGAAATTACCCCGCCATCCCCCGCCTCTGGCCTTCGACCCTGGCCGCTCTGCCCCAAACAAGTCAGAAAAAAAGTCTTCCATGCGATGTCTCCTACCCAATTCGATCCGAGCGCGATGGCGCGATCGTTTTTCCTAGGTCATCGGGGCTCAGCAAGGGGCCGCTGCCGCCCTGTTTCTACTGCTTATGCCTATTGACTTGACTGAACCAGTGCTCGTCTCGCCAACTTGAGTCATCAGGTTGAGAGTCGAGCCCGGCAGTCTCCCTTCGACCCGACGAGCACCGCTGCACCTCGTGGATCCGACAATGCTGACAATGTTGCCAGCGCTGATCTCGGCCTCATCGGCCTCGCCGTCATGTAAGTTCACCCGCTGTCCGCCGCCATCGCCGGCTCCGAGCCTCCCGCGCGACTCGCTCGTCGCGCACCGCCACATGCTGTCTAACCACCGCGCTACAGGGGCCAGAACCTGATCATGAACATGGCGGACAATGGCTACACCATCTGCGCCTTCAACCGCACCATCTCCAAGGTCGACCGCTTCCTCGAGAACGAGGCCAAGGGCAAGTCCATCGTCGGCGCCCACTCGACCCAGGAGTTCGTCTCCAAGCTCAAGTCGCCCCGCCGCATCATGCTCCTCGTCCAGGCCGGCCAGGCCGTCGACGACTGGATCGAGAGCCTCCTGCCCCTCCTCGAGAAGGGCGACATCATCATTGATGGCGGCAACTCGCACTTCCCCGACTCCAACCGCCGGACTCAGTACCTCAACGGCAAGGGCATCCGCTTCGTCGGCTCCGGTGTGTCCGGTGGTGAGGAGGGTGCGCGGTACGGCCCCTCGCTCATGCCCGGCGGTAACGAGGAGGCCTGGCCCCACATCAAGGACATCTTCCAGGCCATCTCCGCCAAGAGCGACGGCGAGTCCTGCTGCGAGTGGGTTGGCGACGAGGGCGCCGGCCACTACGTCAAGATGGTCCACAACGGTATCGAGTACGGTGACATGCAGCTGATCTGCGAGGTATGTTGAGGACGAACTCTCCCTTGCTGTCTGGTAGCGACGCGAGCACTAACCGGGTCACTATAGGCCTACGACATCATGAAACGCGGCCTCGGCATGTCGTCCAAGGAGATTGGCGACACCTTCTCCAAGTGGAACAAGGGCGTCCTCGACTCGTTCCTCATTGACATCACCAAGGACATCATGTACTACAACGACGAGGACGGCACCGCCCTCGTCGAGAAGATCCTCGACAAGGCCGGCCAGAAGGGCACCGGCAAGTGGACCGCCGTCAACGCCCTTGACCTCGGCCAGCCCGTCACCCTGATTGCCGAGTCCGTCCTGGCCCGCTGCCTGTCCGCTATCAAGGACGAGCGTGGCATTGCTGCCAAGAAGCTGGAGTATGTCGGCCGCTCTAACAAGTTCGAGGGCGACAAGGAGCAGTTCCTCGACGATCTCGAGCAGGCCCTCTACGCCTCCAAGATCATCTCGTACGCGCAGGGCTTCATGCTCATGCAGGAGGTTCGTCAACAGACCCGCCCCCCTCGTTTTCTCCACGTGTCTCGGTGCTAACCAAAGCGTACTCTAGGCCGCCAGGGAGTACGGCTGGAAGCTCAACAAGCCGTCCATCGCACTCATGTGGCGCGGCGGCTGCATCATCCGCTCTGTCTTCCTCAAGGAGATCACGGCGGCGTACCGCAACAACCCCGACCTCGAGAACCTCCTCTTCGACGACTTCTTCAACAAGGCCATCCACAAGGCCCAGCCCGGCTGGCGCGACGTCGTCTCCAAGGCCGCCCTCCTCGGCATCCCCACCCCGGCCTTCTCCACCGCCCTCTCGTGGTTCGACGGCTACCGCACCAAGGACCTCCCCGCCAACCTCCTCCAGGCCCAGCGCGACTACTTCGGCGCCCACACCTTCCGCATCAAGCCCGAGTGCGCCACCGCCACCTACCCCGAGGGCCAGGACATCCACGTCAACTGGACTGGCCGCGGCGGCAACGTCGCTGCCTCTACCTACCAGGCGTAAGGGTAGCCGCGTAGAGTGGTGGTTGAAAATGAATTTGGGGTTCCATTTGAGTTGTGCGAGGAAAAAAGGAAATATCTGACGTCTTTGGTGAGGGGGAGGAATACAGGTTTGCTTGTTTGGGCAAAATGCAGGTGATTCAACGTACATTAGGTAGATTTTGATCTTAATTTACCTACAAACTACAAAGTTCCAAGGTTACAAAGGTCCGTGATGTTTAACAAAAAAGAAATCCGCATCTATTGTGTCCCTCACCCCAGGA
Source organism: Scopulariopsis brevicaulis (assembly GCA_017657125.1). Lineage (NCBI taxonomy): Eukaryota > Fungi > Ascomycota > Sordariomycetes > Microascales > Microascaceae > Scopulariopsis > Scopulariopsis brevicaulis. The sequence goes on from JAGFNX010000106.1 coordinate 37,972, forward strand.
ACCCCCCGCCTTCGTAGCTTCATTGCTCCATCGGATACATTGAACAAGAAAAGACTCCATGAGCGTTTCAAATCTCATCCTATTCCTCGTTCCATCTCTAACGCCCACTGGCCTTCCCCCACCAACTACCCACGCCATGCTATCGTAGAATAAACCAGTAACGTATCTACATCATGACCATGGACATATCCTCCCATCCTCCTAACCCCCCCATTTTTGAACACCGCGGAAACATGATCCCAGCTAGGTCCTTTTTTTCATTTGCATTTGCCACGTGATTTAGCTCGTGGTGGGCTCGAGGGTAACACCACTATATCAAAACGAGTCAGTACACCGAATCTCAAGAAAATAGTCCGAAGAGGGGAATCGTCCCGAGGGGGGACACGGATAAACTTACGCAACGATGGTCGCCCATCCGATCAGGCGCCAGTGCTTCTCAATACGACGGCTGAGCGCGACCTTCTCGCCAATGTTGGTGCAGGCAGGCGTGGTGAGGACCAGCTTGGCGGCGTCGTTCTTGATGGCCGAGACCTTGGCGCCAGTCGACGTGGAGCCGATGTTGACCATGATGACCTCGTTCTTGGAGAGCTTGGCGACCTTGGCCTGCTTGCCGTCGGCGGTGCGGACACCGAGGAGGCGGCGGAGGAGGTAGAAGTTGATCTCGATCTCGCTGTAAATCTCGGGCAGGCGGCCCTTGAGGCCGAGGACGTGGCCGACGAGGCGGTCGGCACGGCAGAGCGTGGGGTCGATGCGGGTTCCGACACCGATAAGGCCACCGGGGACGGCGTACTTGAGGTCGTTGGACTCCGAGTTGAGCGAGACGATGCGGCTGAAGATGGGCTTGCACTGCAGGGCACCCTTATCGTCCCTGGTGACGATACCCGGCCGGATCTCGATCTCGTCGCCGAGCTTGAGCACGCCGTGGAGGATACTGCCACCCGCCACGCCGCCCCGAAGGTCGCTGATCTCGGCGCCGGGCTTGTTGACGTCGAAGGAGCGGATGACAATCATGTACGGGTCCTGCGTGAAGTCCCTGGGCGGTATGGGGATGGTGTTGACGAGGGAGTCGAGCACGGCGTCGACGTTGAACTTGAGCTGCGCCGAGATGGGGATGACGGGCGACTTGCCCGCCACGGTGCCCCTGATGAACTTGAGGATCGACTGGTAGTGTTGTTGCGCGGCCTCCTCGCGCATGAGGTCGACCTTGTTCTGGAGGATGATGATCTTGTCGAGCTTCATGATCTCAATGGCCGCCAAGTGCTCCGACGTCTGGGGCTGGGGGCAGGACTCGTTACCGGCGATCAGAAGGAGGGCGGCGTCCATGACCGCGGCTCCCGACAACATGGTGCTCATGAGAATATCGTGACCGGGGCAATCCACGAAACTGTTGGGTAGGCAATGGTTAGCGGCGGGCGGGAAACAATACTCTACGGCGACCGCCCAGAAGCCAGGAGAACTCACGAGACATGGCGCAGCAGCCTGTACGTCCCCTCACACCCCTCGCGCTCACAAGGAGGGTCGACCTCCTTGTCACTCTTGTAACTCCTGTAGCACCCGGGCCTGGGGCACGCGGGGTTGTCGCACTGGTAGATCTTGGCGTTGGCGTATCCGAGCTTGATGGTAATGTTCCTGATGAGCTCGTTCTTGAAGCGGACGGTCTGCACGCCCGAGATGGCCTTGACGACGGTGGACTTGCCGTGGGCGACGTGGCCGATGGTCCCGATGTTTATGGTGGCCTGGCGGGCGATGATCTCGGGCGTCAGCGGGGTCAGCGTCTTGACGTCGAGGTCCTTGGGGTCGGTCTGCGGGGGTAGCGGCGGGCGCTCGGCGGTCTGGTCGGTCGACGTCATGGGGTTCGAGGACTTGAGGGCCGGCTTGAGGGGGGCCTCGTGCCCGGCATCAGAACCCGAGTCGGAGCCCGAGTCGGACTCGACTTCCGGGTCGTACTTGTCGCCGTTGGCCGACATCTTCACTCTGATATATGGCGGGGCAATTTTTCGGCAGAGGGCTTTCGTGGGTACTTTAGAGTTTCGATTTCTGGGGCAGGGTCAGGCACGCGGTTCTGGTCCGGCGGGGGGGCGGGCGCAATAAATCTGGCGTAGATGCAGGCTGTGTACTAACCTCGCGACGGGATTGAGCTGCTCTCTTCGTAGGGAAACGGGGTGAAATTTATGATGTCCAAGAAGCCTCGATGTGTCATAGGTGGGAGCGTACACAGTTGTCGGCGAACGTGGGGCAACCGACTTTCGCCCCAGCGCCTGCCAAATCCGCGTGGCACGTGACCTTCACTTCTCTCTGCGGAGGGGCAGCTGGAGGTTTACTCGCGATGGGCCGGATTAGATGTCCCGTCGAGAACAAAAGGGACTTGAACTGGACGAAAAAGAAGCGTTCTTGTTCTTCATGACAATTAAAGTTTTCGTTACCATGATGCACCCAGTTTCTCCCCGTGCACAAAACAATGCTATCATCACTTGATATCTGAACGCCCACATTAGAGCCAACGCCAGTCTCCCTTCATTTCCTAACCTTCCTAGCATGCTTAACCAAGTTTTCGATAACGCCTTCAAACGTCTCCCTGTCACTGATCTTCTCATCCGCCCGCTTCTGCCAGTACTCCAGGGCCTCCTTGGCCTGGACCTCCAGCTCCGCGAGCGTCCTCAGGTGTGTCTTGATTTCGTCGTCCGTCATGCCGTTCAGGGCCTCGTCAGTCGTCATACACACCTGCTTCGCGCTGACGAGGTCGAGTTCCGGCTCCGGGGGTGGGCCCTTGCGCCGCTTTGACGTCGAGGGCTTCCCTTGGGAGTCGACGGACGTCGACGAGGCGTTCTGCCCGCTCTGCTTTAAGCGCGCAACCGACCTGGAGTCCGTGGAGGTCCGAGGCGACGCTGATGAGCTGGGGTGGAGGGATAGTGACGGCAGCACCAGCTTCTTTTGCTTAGAGGCCGGGAGAATCTCGTCTAGGTCGACTGGTACGCCGAGGGAGACGAGGAATAACCTTCGTATCCGGGATCGTATCCAGTCCGGGGGTGATAGGGGCGGCGGCGCAACCAGCTGAGACCACAGAGACGCGCTTCTAGCTGTGAGGAAGACCGGTTGGTCCTTGGATATAGGGGGTATCTCGGGCGTTTCGTACTCCTCGGGAGGGAACATCGCGTGTAAGTAGGGGTCGAGTGTGTCGTTGATATCGTCAGAGTCCAACCCATCAAGATCTGGGACGGACTGCAGGGCTGCGTGTTAGCACACGGCAATGGCAAATGAGAACATGGCGTAACGTACAAATGGTAAGGGCACCGTAGCTTGCGGGGTGGTAGCAGGCGGCGGTGCGCTGGATATCGGTGTCGTCGGCTCCGCTTGCTGGAAGCCGTCCTCAAAGTCATCGAAATCATCATCCTCCCCGCCCTCCTCGAAATCATCAAAGTCGTCCCCTTCGTCCTCTGCTCCGTCCTCCGCTCCGTCCTCCCCCTCACCCTCGGCTTCGTTTTCAGGGCGTTGGTCATCATCTGCAGGAAGGGTCTCGCCAATGGGATGTGGCGGCGGCGAGACATCTGATTCTAGAGGCTTTGAATCCAGCGACGACTCTGATGAGTCTACAGGAACAAGTCTGCGTTAGCGAATGCGCTCCAAGTGGAAGAAATCACGGTTTATTCATTACCCCTACCGGTTTCCCCGTCGGCGTTGCCTGCAGAGTCTTTCGGAGACTCTGCTGGGCTACCAGATTCCTTCTCACTTTCAGCCTCATCGTCCTCCTGCGTGATCACGTCCGGCGAGGCGTCCGCCTTGTGCGCCTCTTCTACCCTCTCCTTGAACTCTTCCGTGTGCGGCTCAGTCGACCCAGCAGACTCGTTCACAACCGTCTTCGGGGGTTCCGAGGCCTCAGAAGGCGTCGCGGAAGCCGGCGAGGCCTGCTGCGGCGAAGGGACCGTCGAATCAGGGGCTTGGCCGATCTCGTCGGGCTTCGCGTCCTCCTCCCGTATCCGGTGGGCCTCTGTCCCCGGCACCTCGCCGTGTGACGGCTCGTGGTTGACCTTTTCGACTCGCGTTCTCGGGATGGGAGAGCCCGGCGCCGGGCTCATGGGCGCCGACTTCGCGTCGGAGAAGTGGTCTTCTGAATCGGACGTCTCTGTGAGCGGCGTTAGCGCGGGCACTGGTGTGGCTCCTCCCGGTCACATGGCCACGTACCGACATCATGGGCACCAGGGTCCTCCACTCCTGTCCTCTCCGGCGGAGTTAGGTTCTCTTGATCCGTCATGGCGCTGGCTGGAAGGGGGGAGGCTAGCTCGCGTTCGTCGGCCCCAGGGCCGCAGCTGTGCAGTTTACAGTCAAAGCTTCCCCTGTTCGGTGCGCATATGAGACACTCGAGGTGAGACTAAGAATAGATAGATATTTTGCCCTAGGGAACCGCGGTGATGCTCGAGATCGTACGGGAGTCTTATCGAGTCGTCGTCGTGATGCCAAGGTCCTTGGGAACAGGAGCGGCTAAACCTCGGGGATGATCGGGGTCTGATCTCATCTCGATGAAACGAGGAGAGGGAACTAGAGGCGACAACAGCTGGCGACGTGTGGCTTATCATTCACTACTCTCAGGCTCCAACCAAATGCATCTCCTCTGGTTCTCGCTTGCCACTGCTCGTGTCAATCAGTATCACCAGCAATTCCTTGCATCGCATCAAATATACGAGGCCAGCTTTTACATTCGTGATAGACGCCACCAAGGCGGGCTCTCCTACGCACGGCATGCTCCAATTGTCTGCCTCGCTACATATGGACCAGCGACTCTTCGCTCCAGGAAGAAGCCACGCCTCCAAAGCCGTCGGTCGCCCTTCACTATGGTGGGGGCTGAGCGCGCTCTCCCTCACCGAAATGCCACCCTTCCTTGAAAACGGTTCCCAGTCCAGTCGGATCAACCCGCACTAGTTCGCTAAGCCTACCGGTGCACTGGGATGAAGGGACGGGACCAGGGAGCGGTCTGCGAGGATCTTCACGGGAGTGCATCGCCTGGGCGGAGAAAAGGAAGCGGGAAGCAACGCACGGATTCAATCAAGGCCAAACGGGGCGGGAAACGGCCTGGCCGTCCGCGTTAGTCGGCTCGCGGCACGGGAGTGCGAAGATGCTCGCCATCAGAGATCAACGCGATTGATCTTGATTTCTAAGAGCTCAGAGCTCCGTGAAGAATGTCTGGTTCCGAGTGGCGAGGTTGAGCTCATCCCAGAAGACCCGACGTAAAAATAGCAAGTCGCTCAAGCAGTGGAGGCAGAGCTCGATTGCACGAGGTTAGCACGCTCAGTGGGACCTGGCGACGGGGGGGGAAACTGATGGAATGCTAAAAATAGGGCTCGTTTGTCCCCCATGGGCATGAGGGGTTGCAACTTGCAGAGAGCCCCCCCCCGGAAGGGGACGGGGGCTGCCGTGTAAGTGGGTGGCCAGCGAACCCGGATTGGCTCCCCACGGATAGTGCCCCCATCTCGCCCTAAGCATTATACCAGTCTAGATCAAGTCTTTATTTCCGGCTGCTTCTTCCCAGTTTGGGTGTCCGATATCTTGGCCGATAAAGCGCGCCGTAATCTGGAGGGAAGCCGGGTAAAGAAACCGATGCGAGTTGGCGATATGCCGTATGCATGTCAGAGTATCGGGGAGGGGGTCGGTAAGCTCGCATCTTCGCTCGCCAGGGTAAATTCCCCAACGGTGTGAGATTGGGGTGACCCAAGTGCACTTGCAACGACGTAATACTCGGCGCAGCACTGGGCTTTTGTAAGGGAGCACATTTGGAATGGGGGCGAGATTCCCGGACTAGAGGGGTCGCGGGGTAGCGCAAAGAAAACGCCTCTTTTTAGTCTGCCTCTGTTCAATGGCAGGTTCGGTCTGCGACCTCGGCGGCCCGGATCCACACGTCTCCATGCCGGTCGGCCGCATGTCTCTGGAACACCTCTTTTGCCGCCTGTCCTTGACTCTGCCGTTTCACGCTGATGTGACGGATGACGTTGATCCATTCCAGTGGGCCTGCTGGTGTTTGAGCTAGCGCTCACCGAACCGGTTCCCATCAAAGAATGCCGCCTCGTGGCGCCTGGCGGAGCGACAAGATGCCAGAACGGCAGGGGTTGTTTCTGCGGAGAATGTAGCGGGTAGTACCGTCGCCGATCCCGCTGGCGAGCAGGTGAGAGTGCGTGGGTTGGCCGGACTGAGCGGCCCAGGTGACGAACGAGAGTAGTGAGCATTATCACACAACCGACCACCAACAAGGACCTTGCTCGCAGCTCGCCTTGCCGCCCGGCCTGCAGGCGCCGATCGGGACATCACGCCGCTCCCGCCGCTGATTGGCGGCCCTCGTCCCCCTCAGCCGCCTGATTTGGTGTGACCCCTGGACGGGTGAGGGGCGCGTAGCCAATGGGGGCCCGGAACCGGGTGCTTAGCGGTCTGGGGTGGGGAGCAGCAGGCGTCGATTGGCGCCGGGGAGGCCTGGCCAGTGGGTTGTACCGACAAGGGTTCAGGGCACGCTCGCCCAACCACGTCCCGCCCCCTCCGATTCTTGCACTTACACGTCGGTTGAGCGGTGCATTCCAGGTCACAAGCAGCCACCCAGTCTGCGTTTTTGGAATTTTTTCCGTCCAGAGTTACCTCTGAGAACCGCCGTCTTGTGTTCCCCCGCGCTGCCGTGAAGACTTCGACGCTCCCGCCAAGAATGTGCACGGGAGTAATACGACGGCGGCAGGATGGGGGCCAGGAATGGGACATGGGCTCACGGTACAATGCAGCCAGCTTGCGCAGGTTTCGCCGTTGGAGTCGAGCATACCTCGACGGAAAGAAAACCCGTAGAGACGGTCACTGCCATGCTGCGTGATGCAGGCTAGGAACCGCCGGACAAAGTCCACCGTACTTAACCCCTCCTCCTCGATCCGTCGTGGCTGGGTACCTGTCCGGGCTAACCTTTTACTCTCCCCCCTCCCAATCGCTCATACCTCGCATCCTCCTCTTTCTTCTTCCGCCCTATCCTCGCCGTGACTCGATCGATCCGAACCGCTTGCCTCGTCTAGTTGTGGAGAACCTCCCGGGCGCTTTCTCATACCCGCTGTAAGACAGGAGCTCGAGCAAGGTCCCTGGACCAACCGGGCGCCAGCTCCGGGTACATCACCCGTCCCGGCGTCTATTTGATCTCCGTCCGCTGGAGCGCATCTCCCTGGCCTGCCTATCAGATCCCCCGCCTCCCTCCCCTCGCGCCGGCGGCCCACCCTCGACCGTCTTGGTATCACCAGGTACTGTATGTGACGACCGACATTTTCCGGCATTCCCTCTCTCCCCTTCTGAGTCCATGACACCACTCGGCGCCGGTTTCCGTGCTGATATCTCTCCGTTAATCCCAGGCGCTACGAGCCCGACACAAAACCGCCGCATTCCCCCCCTCCCACCCGGTGGCCCGCCCTCTTGGACCCCTTCTCCTCCTCTCCGGAAGCTGGTCTCTCCAAATTCTTTGTTCTTCGTCTTTTCTTGACTTCGCCCCCAAATTACGTGTTCATCTATCTCGACCGATGCACTAAGAAGTCGTTTTTTTTTCCTGGGTCCGTTGTGCGACTCATCCTGCTGCGGGACGCTTGATCTCCGCGAAGGCTTATAACCACCACTTTACTTTCATTCACTTCTTCAAATCGTCTATTACTCCCCTCTAGTCGTATATCGCTTCGTTCGCGTTCCACAGAAATTCCCAGAGCCATGGCTCCCCAAGGTAAGCAATGGCCTCGCCCTCGACCCCCGGAAGGCGCACTAACACGAGCTCCCCAGACGAGAAGCGGCGGCCCGCCGCCCTCAACCTCGCCCCAACCCGCTCCAGCTCCACAGACTCCTCCTCCACGTCGTCCCTAAAACAGCCGCGGACCCCCCGCTTCGCCGAGGCCACCTCCGTCCACTCCCCCATCGACGGGCCCTCGCCCTTCGCCGACCCGGCTGCGAAGCCGAACCCCAACAAGGCGCGGGTCGCCGACGTCGGATTCGGCTACATCAACAACGGGGGCGACGCGAGCTCCGGCGCGGCGCCCATGTCGCCCCGGACGCTGAAGAGCGCGATGAAGGTTCCTGGGACGCCGGCAAGGAAGATAGAGAACCCGCTTAGCCCGACGTTTCGGGAGGAGGACCTTATGGAGAAGAGGGAGGCGAGGACCGACAAGGCACAGGCGAGGGATCTGGTAAGTAAATAAGCTGCCACTCTTTCCGAGGCCCCAAGGACGATTGACTAACGGGCTTTTCTGCCGTAGAGGATCAAGGCGAGGGTCCGCATGGCCAAGTTCGCCCTCCGCGGCGTAAACTTCAGCTGCAGCCTCATCATCCTCTCCATGCTCGCGTCCTCGTTCGCAATCTTCAACTCGACCAAGGCGCTCCCGACGCAGAGCGGCATGCCGCCGTGGGCCAACGGCACCGACACGTGGCCGCAGAAGCTGGTGATGGCCATGGCGTGCGTGTCGCTCGTGGCGTGCATGTTCGTGTTCCTGGCCTACTGCCGCGGCGGGCACCGGCGCGCCGAGAAGGTGTCGACGTACTACACCATGTTCGCCATCGGGTGGTTCATCTTCTCCATGATCGTGTGGGCCATCACGGCGGCGCTGTACCAGCACTCGCGGTCCAACTCGGGGAACAAGGACATGTGGGGATGGGCGTGCGTCGAGAACAAGCGCTCCGAGATCATGGGGGACAAGGTCGACTACGGCCTCGTCTGCCGGATGCAGGTAGGCACTTCTCTTTCCCTCTCGTCATCCGCGAAGACGGAAGAAGATCGGAGGGACAGGTTTGCTAACGGGACCCGAACAGAACTGGGTGCTCATCTGCATCATCATCGAGATCGTCGTCGAGGTCATCTGCATCAGCCTCTACAGCATCGTCTTCTACCGCTACTACACCAAGCGCCGCCTCCACAAGTCGATGGACATGCGCGACAAGGCCCGCTCCGACATGTACCTCGCCCAGCTTCGGACCCAGTCGGCCCCCAACACGCCCGGCTTCGGGCCCAAGTCCCCCTCATTCAGCCAGCACGCCCTCTCGCCCCGCTTCCCCCCAAACACCTACCGCAGCCTCGGCGACATCGAGGAGTCGCCCTTCACCCCGTCGGCACAGTACGCCGAGCCCGTGTCCGCCTTTGCGCAGTCGAACCCCGCGCCCGCGCCGGCCTTCAAGCTGCAGGCGCCGCCCAGCAAGGCGCCGCCCGCGAAGCCGAAGCTGCAGAACGGGGCGCTGGCCGCCATGAGCGAGGCGAGCTCGCCCGTGACGCCGAGGGCCGTGAAGCCGCCGGAGGCCACGCGGCACGAGCACGCGGCGGCGGCGGCGGACGAGCCGGTCTACGAGGCTGTTCCAATCCCCGGCGCGTACGCGGACGCGGTGGTGAAGAGCCCGCCGCCTCAGCGCACGACGTTTGGCCAGGCGAAGTAAACGGACCAGACGGTTTCTCTCGTGCTGGTCTCGTGTGTCTGGCAGGGCGGCGTGTTTTCTCTTCTATCCACTCTTTTTTTCTAATCATTTGTTGATGCTGCAAAATAAACGGTGGACACAGCGGTTCTTTTTTTTCTTTTTCGAGCGACGGCGGGTGAGGGAAGCGTGGGAGGACTATGGACCCTTTTCTTTTGTCTACTATACCATCTTACTTTTGAAATCTCCATACCGATGCTCTTGGACTGGCGTTTGGGAATGGAGGAAGTGGGCGAGGGACGTTTATGCTCGAGGGGCACGCTGGATGTTGGGATGATGGGATATATGCTGGCTTATCTGGAGGACATATAGCAGTAATGACGAACATTTGTACAATCATGAATGAACCAGACTTGGCGAAGACGTGGATGGACAACAGCTTCACGACGCAGCAGGAGCAGCTCCTGAAGCGGCGGTCGGAGCTGGAACGCAGGTGGCCGTGCGGAGTGACCTCGCAGGGAGGGTCCGGAACTGTCGTGCCAAGGGCGGCCCTCTGCGTGCCGTCGTCAGCTTGTCTGCGTCCGCCCGAGGTCAACTGAAGCCGGACACATGGGCCGAGTCGACGGGCGACCCCGGGAAGTGACGCGCATGTCGGGCGGCTGCAGGTCACGTCCGCAACATACTATTACTATGTACTGTCCTGTCGGGAGAGGCCGAAGAAAAATGGAACCCGGACCCAGCAAAATTTTAGCGGGTATCGGTATCAAAGGGGCAAGGGGAAATGCCTCGCTCCACGCCCCGAATAGCCTTCCCTTGACGCGTTGTCTAAAAAAGGAAAGTTTGGATAATTCCCAGCGGACGGACCCTTGGTCAATCCACTCTTCTTTTTTCTTCTTACAATTTTGATAGCAAGCCGAAGCAGCGTTTAACTCGGGAGGTCACGGCGGCCTCGTAGTTTTACCCGGTCTCACCCACGCGCCCCGCCTGACAGCCACAGGTCGCCTGCATATCCCAGCGGCAGACCACCCGAAGCCCGCCTGCAACATCATCGCTAAAAAGTACAAAAAAGAGCAACCCCGAGCGACCGGCACGATGGCGGCCCCCTTCCGCCTCGCAACGAGAGCACGCCCGCATCTCCCCACCTCTGCCATACCACGCACCCTCCTCCGCGCCGCGCCTCGCCAGCAGCACATCCCTTCCGGCCAACGGCTCCTCTCGTCGCGCGCCCCCCCGCGCCCCTCGCAGACCCTCGTCCGAGCGCGTGAGGCGCCTCGCAGGTCGTACTCGTCGCAGCCGCCCAAGAAGGACCCTAACCGCGTCGTCTTCTGGCCGCTTCTCGTCGTGTTTGGTCTCACGTACGGCGCCTGGGTTATGCTCGTGGAGAGCCGTAAAGGTGAGCTTCGTTCTCCGTGACGTCCCGTCCTTCGAGGTCCCCTTGACGTGTGGTAGTCGTCGGTGTGCGGCCCTTTGTGGCTGGACTGCACGACCCCGTACACCGTCTCTGCTTTGCCTTCGTCTGTTACGGTCAACGGGCTTGTCGTGGCTAGATAGCTTTACACGTCTCGCCGTCTCCGCGGAAACCAACCCCAGGCTAACCCACCCCGACAGACATGGCCACCGCTACCAAGCGCTCCCAAAAGGGCCCCGAGAAGCCCGCGGCCCCGGAGAAGCCCGCGGCCCCGGCCGCCGCCGCCGCCCCGCGCTTCGACGACTCCGAAGTAACCGTAATCTTCGTCCTCGGCGGCCCCGGCGCCGGCAAGGGCACGCAGTGCGCGCGCCTCGTCGACCGCCACAACTTCGTCCACCTCTCCGCCGGCGACCTCCTGCGCGCCGAGCAGGCCCGCCCGGGGAGCGAGTTCGGCGCCCTGATCTCCGACTGCATCCGCAACGGCACCATCGTGCCCATGGAGGTGACGATCAAGCTGCTCGAGAACGCCATGGCGGACGCGCTGGCCGACGGGTCCGCGTCCGCGCGCCGGTTCCTCATCGACGGGTTCCCGAGGAAGATGGACCAGGCGCTCAAGTTCGAGGAGACGGTCTGCCGCGCCAAGATGGTGCTCTTCTACGACTGCCCCGAGGAGGCCATGGAGGCGAGGCTGCTGGAGCGCGGCAAGACGAGCGGCCGGGCCGACGACAACGCCGAGAGCATCCGGAAGCGCTTCAGGACCTTTGTCGAGACGAGCATGCCCGTCGTCGACCTGTACGAGCGCGAGGGCCGCGTCGCACGCATCGACGCCAGCGCGGCGCCCGACGCCGTGTTCCGCGCCACGTCCGAGGCGCTCGGGGGCCGGCTGGGCGGGGACTTCCGGGAATAGGCGACGGCCGCGTCCCGCCCCTTTGCCGGCGTGCCTCGACCCTCCTCTCCGCTCACCTCTGTCCTATTTCCCGTCTGACATTGTTACTTGAGCACAATGTCTTTCACCATTTTGCTTAGATCTTCATCGTTGTTTGAGCATTGTTTCTGAGAAGGCCTGGGCTGTTTGGTGGACTGCGATATACAATAGACGAGTAGGATTTTGTTACTCATGGCGCCTGGCAGCATTGGCGGGTACCCTGTTTGTATAGACTACCATGTAGAGTGTTTCAACTAGATGTATATGTATTTTACTGAGTCGATTTCTCCATGCTGTGTTGCGGCTTCTTCTGGTCCTCCTTTGCAACGAGCCATACTCATCCGCTATCCCGAGGTAGAGACGCAGAGGGCAAGTGGGCCGATGGAGGCGTGCAAGATGTGGTCCCAAGAGTCCAAAAGAAGCGTTTATTCACTTTTCTCTTTCCCTACCCTGCCGTTTTCCCGCCCCTTCATGCTCAAGCGTGACTCGACAGACCCATCATTATCCCGTGAAACAGAAAACAAGAAGAAACAGTTAAAAGCAAACCCGGTCCAATAACCGCCCCGTCGTCGAACCTCATGTCATCCGTCACTTGGCGTCAAAACTTTGCGGAAATTTTGGCTTCTAATACAGACGACCCTAATAACTCACGAGTACAAAGGAAAAGAAAAACACAACTTCAAGGGAAAACCAGCAGCAGAATAGGCCCATTTCAGGAGCTCTAATCCGCATTCTCGGACCTCTCCTTCTGCTGCTTCCCCTGGTGGCGCCGACCGCCCTGCTGGCCCCCGAACGACGCCTGCGTGAGCTTCTTCTCCACCTCCTGCGCGTCCCTCTCCTGCTGCGCCTTGGCGTCGACGCGGCCCTGCATCAGCTGGTCCAGCACGCTGCCGAGCGTCGTCTTCCAGTTGTCGACGCGCGTCGACAGCTCCTGCCACTGCTTGGTGCCGAAGACGCGGTACGTGACCTTGTGCACGAGGAACACCTTGCGCTGCTGCGAGAGCTTGCCCTCGACGAGGCCGGCGCGGATGGTGTCGATGGTCCACATCTCGACCTCGTCCTCGGTGATGCGCAGCGCCTTGACGATGCTGGCGTAGGGGACCTCGCGCGAGGGGGTGGCGGCCGCGAGGCTGGCGAAGGTGAGGAGCCGCATCTTGCGGTAGAGCTTGTCGTGGTCGAGGTCCTGCTTCTCGAGCCAGCCCTGGTGCTCGTCGTTGAAGTCGTTGAAGTCCTCGAGGTCCTGCTCCGCGAAGATCTCGAGGAGCTGGTAGTATACCGGGTGCGAGTCGCTCAGGGCCTCGACGCAGGGGATGCCCCGGAGGTCCTGGAAGAGGTAGTGCGAGCTGGAGAGGAGGACCGTGCGGAGGGCACGGATGGCGAGGTTCTGCGCGTCCTCCGACGACAGCTCCTCCTTGTCATCGGCGTCGAATGCCCTGAGGGCCTTGAGGATGTACCTGTAGCTCTCCCTATAGCGACGCGAGAATTGTTAGCATGGCCCAGCCCGCTTCTCGAGGATATGTTGGGCGGCATCTTACTCAGGGTAGCCGGCCTCGGACGCAATGTCGGCAATCTCCTCGTACATGGTCCTCTGGAACTCCTCGTCCGTATCCCAGGTCTCGTTCCACTGCTCGAGGTGGGGCAGGTAAGGCCTCAACGTGTCGAACATGCTGTGGCGCTTCAGGAACTTGAGGATCTCCATGAACACCCTGGCGCGGAGGGGGTTGTCGGCCGCGAGGAGGTTGAAGACGGTGGTGAGCGCATTGAGGCTCAGGCCGACGCCGTTGTGGGGCGAGGTCGTGACGGGCTGCGAGAAGGTGTTGCAGAGGGCGGGGAGATGGCGGCGGGGGTCTTGCGACTGGAGGACGAGGTGGGTCATGAGGTTCGTGGCGGCGGTGTATTCCTTCTCGGGGACGTTGTTGATGGCGCCAGCGGACTGGACGAGCTTGGACAGCACGTCCTCCTTCTGGTCCTTCTCGACGAGGGGTCGGACGTCGTCGGCGACGTGGAGGCAGTCGGCCATCTCGAGGGCGAGCTCCTCGAAGGAGCTGTCTATGCACACCAGCTGGGGCTGGGCCTGCTGCGTCGTCGTGGCGGCCATGGTTGCGATCGTGGGGGTGTGAGACGGGGGGGTGTGGTGCGGTGTGATGGCCTTCGTCGTCCCGCTTCAAATCGCAAAATTATCGTCGGTTGTGGAAAATGTTAGGTGGCGGAGGGGTGTTTGGTGGTCTGGTGGGGCTTGTCACTCCCTCCCTCGAGCCCGGCTCCCCCGCTGTTAGGGTACATTTGGTTACGAATAGGGTCCCGCAGGTGCCAGCACTCGTAATGGCAGCTGATAGCAGGGGCTTCGGCTGAACTACGGGAGAAGAGGCACCGTCTCTAAGTCACTCGAGTACAGACGGAGCCTAGGTCACGGTTCATCTCGGCCAGCCCCCAGTGGATCCCATGATTCTGCACAACAGCGCAGCTCCCGCGATGTTTGACAGAGGCACAAAGCAGGCGAAGCACCGGTGCCAACAGAAGAGGTAACGTCAATGACGTATGCCGACGGGCCTTCCCGAGCCCCGGCGCGGCGGAGTCATGGTCGCGGGACATGGAAAGGGTCACGGGAGGTGATGGTGGCTCGGCTCGAGATGCTGGGTCCAATGGAATCGAGATCCGCGGGCCCAGCGGATGAGAGCCAACCAGACTTGCGAAGAGATGGTGGGATTCTCGTGACTGGGTTGGAGAGCCTGGTGCACCTCCGGTGGCGACGTTCTGCGGCCAGGTGAGCGGACCTGATGCTGCCTGGAATGATCGACTGGTGTTGAGGTGTTCTCAGTTGGGACGTATCTTTCCACATTATCTGCCGGAGTGCTCTTTCCTCTGAAGCCCGCTGGCATCCTTCTAATCCGAAGACTCGGCCATCCCGTGTCCTCGGGGGATGCACCTTCCTAGTGGCCGGGATACCACAAGCTTGCAGGATACCGGCAGCTGTGGTTGCGCTGAAGTAACGAGGAGTGTTGCTTTCAGCCCTAAAGGGCGGCACTCCACGCCAATTAATAGCGCCCTGTGCTTGTCTCCCGCGACATATCCCTTCCCATATCTGACAGCCGTTATATGCCTGCGTATAGATGAGTCTGGCTTCAAGACATGGCATGGCAGTGTACATATAACCTAGTCGAAAATTTGGCTTTTCCCCCGGGAAATATGGACAAGATTTAGCAGGAGCAGCCACCGAAGCATCCAGCTTCGGGATACCAAGTGTCGATGACTCTTTGGAGCCGAAGTGGACGAATACAGTGCCGACGGGCCTGGCTGTGATTGGTGATGCAAGACAGAGCTCAGAGCCCAAAACCGCCTTGGCCATTGTCCCCCATGCATCTGCTCCACTTCCGCCCGCCAGGCGACTGCTCCGCCCAGCGAATCCCTGTCAAGGCCGCATCGACTCATTGACCCCAGCGGCCTGCCCTCCCCTGCCAGTTGGACGCAGCAGCGCCTGCCTCGAAGTATACGTAGCTCTGGGACGACTTGACAAGCACGCCTGGAAAACTTGCGCCTCACGGAGCCTCCCGTCTCTCTCCGCCATCGCGCTGGACATTCGCTCGTTCAGGCTGCCTCCGCCTTCACACCACCGGTCACCCAGCTTGATCACGCCCCCAACAAAAAGGGCACCACCCACACTCCTCCGCCAGCTCGCCGCCCTCGATCGCCGGGCACACCAAGCTCCGCTGCGTCCGCCTGAGACACGTCGCCCACCACCTCTGACAGCGCCGCCCGCCCGTGTACGTTGCCGCCGCACACCTCCCCCCGGCGGTAGCGCATCGCCGCAACCATGGCTCCCCCCGACGATGAAAAGGCCCAATTGAAGCGCCTTCGTGTGAGTCCCCGCCTGCTTCCTCGCTGATAGGAAGCTGCATCTGAGCTCCCCTCCTGCTTCATGTGCGCCATTCGGATCTTCATGTTCTTCCCTAACCGCCCGTGGTTCATTAAGGGCTCCCCACCCGAGGATGACTCCGACGTCAAGAAGCCCCGTCGCTCCGAGCGCCTCACCAAGCCCGACGATGTCGACGAGCAGCCCGCCCCTTCCGCCAAGCGGCAACCCCAGCAGCAGCAACCGACCCCAGTCACCGTCGCCGAAGACTCAATAGAGCTGCGCAAGGAGGAGACCGCGACGCCGCCGGGAGGCGCCCCGAGCCAGGTCTCGCACCGCGACCCCGAGGAGCGCTTCTCGCAGGCGAACGCGTACTCGTCGCCTCCCCTCCAAGATACCCAGGCCGTCTCCACGCAGCAGATCGAGAACGCCCTCGCGCTCTCGGATGAAGTCGAGGATGAGGTCAAGGAGGGAGTGTGGGGATACCTGTTCCCTCTTGACACGCAGTACGGTGGCAGGTGCCTTGTCATGAAGAAGCGCCCGGCGTGCGCGTCACCGTCGCAGCCGGCGGAGGCCACGGCCGGGAAGGCGCTGATGTCGCCAAAGGACAACGGCACCAGCTCAAAGACGAAGTGTAGCTCTTCTGGGGGCTATCTAATTGGGCGTCATCCGGAGTGCGGTAAGTTGTAGCCAGTCGCTGGAGGCGAACGCCTGCCTTCGGAGCTTCCATGACAGTATTCTAATATCGTATGCTCTCATAGACATCGTGGTGGACGACCCCGTCGTATCAAACCGGCACTGCCTTTTGTTCACCGAGAACAAGGCTACCGACACCGTCGCCGTGCTCGAGGACCTGTCAAGCAACGGGACCTTTGTGAACGAGGCCATCGTGGGGCGCAACCGGCGGCGGGAGCTACAAGAGCACGACGAAATCGCGGTCACGGACAAGGCCCGTTTCATATTCAGGTACCCAAAGACCCGCCAGACGAGCGCATTTAAGCAACAGTACATCCTCGGAGAGAAGCTCGGCAAGGGCCACTTTGCCGAGGTGTACATGTGCGTCGAGAAGTCTACGGGCCACCGATACGCGGTAAAGATCTTCACCAAGTCGGGGCGAGAGGACAGCTCCAAGACGGAGGGTCTGCAGCAGGAGATTGCCGTCCTGATGAGCGTCAACCACCCGAATGTTCTTTGCCTCAAGGACACCTTCAACGAGAGGCAACATGTCTATCTCGTGCTTGAGCTAGCCCCGGAGGGAGAGCTCTTCAACTTCATCGTCCAGAAGCAGAAGCTGACGGAGGACGAGACGCGGAAGCTGTTCGTCCAGCTGTTCAACGGCGTAAAGTATCTCGTGAGTCACCCCCGCTGCAGCGTGGAGAGCCCCCACTAAGACCAGGATCGTAGCATGACCGGAACATCGTCCACCGCGATATCAAGCCTGAGAACATTCTCATGGTGGATAGCGACCTGCGGGTCAAACTCGCCGACTTTGGCCTGGCCAAGATCATCGGCGAGGAGTCATTCACGACGACGCTCTGCGGCACGCCGAGCTACGTGGCGCCAGAGATCCTGGCCGACTCGAAACACCGCTTCTACACCAAGGGCGTGGACATCTGGTCCCTTGGCGTGGTCCTGTACATCTGCTTATGTGGTTTCCCTCCGTTCTCTGACGAGCTGTATTCGAGGGACTTCCCTTTTACCTTGTCGCAGCAGATCAAGAGCGGGCGCTTCGACTACCCGTCTCCGTACTGGGACTCCGTCGGCGACCCGGCCTGTGAGTCACCCGCCGTCAACCAACCATGTCCGATCATTGCGCTAACCTGGGAGTAGTGGACCTGATCGACAGCATGCTGGTGGTGGACCCCAACAGGAGGTACACCGTCGACCAGTGCCTCAGCCACCCGTGGATGACACAGAACATGCCAAACGTAAACGACAGCACCGGCGGCCTCGTGGGCGGTATCGCGGGCCTGGACGTCAACCGTCGCGGCGTCCCGCGCGAGCGCACGCTCCTGAGCTCCATCAACTCGGTGCAGGTCTCGCACCGCATCCCCGCGGGCGACAAGGGCGCGCCTGTGACGGTGTACGCCAAGAATAAGCACAAGAACCTGGTGAACACTGGCCGACGCGAGGTCGGGCCTTCGGACGAGCGGGACGAGGGTGAGTTCGCGGAGATGGGGGGGAAGGGGGATGAGGAATTGTACGGAAATGATGGGGATAGCGTCTATACCAAGGCGGATATCGCGTCGAAAGATAAGTGAGGTGCTGTAGAGCGAAGATGACGGGGTTGGAGAGGGATTGACTGTGGGTGTAGAGTGTCGGAGGGGATAATATATGTACGAGCTCCATATTCCCCAAGGCAGGACGAGGGACCTGCGGGAAGGGGATCGATCACATCTGGTTCTCACGGGTGTGTTTTGACATTTTCTGATCTTGTTTCTTCTTCATTTGGCTTGATATCCGTTGAAACGAGGGAAGGTGCCGGCATCGAGGCGAAGTGTTTGATTCTTTCCGTCATTTTTTCCGCAATCTGTTTGTTTTCTTTTTCGATTTCTCATTGAGCTTTGCGGTTTCTTTCTTCGTTTTTCTTTCTATCCTGCCTTTGCGAAAACGGGGGAATTTCATACACGGGGGATCTAAGGCTTTGTTCGGACCTTCTTTCCTGGTGCTGGCTTTTGTCGGCTGTGGGAGGGAGGTGATGTCGGAGGTTTAGGACGTACAGGGGGAGGAAGAAGGGGTGGTTAAGGGGAACAAAAAGTTGGTTTGATATGTTGACCTCGTTTGGCACGGTCGAGTACGAGGACGGGGAACATGAGAGTAGGATTAGGAATACAGTCCGTTTAACAGGATCAGGGTGTGTGCCTTGTGCGGTCGAGTCGTGCCAGCTCAGTTCCGTCCCTAGATGAGGCCCTTCGGTGTCAAGACGAGGAGGGCCACGTTAAGGAGTATGAGGGGATACCAGCTTAGCCCTTCGTAGAGGCCTTCCCTCAGCGGACGGGCCAACTTGTCGTCACCACTACTGCAATCGGTTCACCATGCCATGATAAACACTCCGGAATCACCAGTTCTTGAGCTTTCCAGAGAATAGTTGGTTCAACCTCTTTCATCGTGGAGCCTGCCGAATACCCGTTTCCGTCATCACCTGTTCTCGCCACTATCGGGACAAAGCCCGTCGTACAGAGGGCCCCAGCAAGGCATCAAAACAAAGTATGGTAGATAGGAGGCTCACGTACATATATCGAACGTCAATATAGGAAGCAACCCCCAACTCCCGAACGAGAAGACCGAGTCAGCACGTTCAACGTCACGCTCCGCCGCGCAAAACCGCACCAATCTTCGATCCCGTAGCAACGTACCTTATATATACTATATACCAACAACCTCCCGCGCACCAGGCGCGAGAACATAACTAGCGAAACACCCTTCTACGCCCGCACCAGGACGGAGGGCTAGGGAAAGAGACCGCAGGGAACGCGAGGCCCCCAAACGAGAATTAAGGGAGAAGCAAGAGAAGAAGAAAGATATTCCGGTATTCAAATGAAAAGCCGCCTGCTCCCTAATCATGAATCATACCCGAAACAGAAGATAAGCACCTATGGTTGAAAACCGTCATGAGAAAGAGAAATCGCAACACCGAAGCGATTAAAGGAGATCATCCAGGAAAAAGAAAGAAAAAAGGACATGAAAGGCGCAATTACCCAATTAGAACCACCAACACACACCCCTTCCAACCCAAAACAAACCTTTCATTCGTCATGACGATGGACCTCATTAGTTCGTCGTTATATACAGTCCCTCCCACTCCTCCATACACCAGAAACAGAAAAGAAAACAAGAGTAAAAGACAAGACAGCGTCTCACACTCGACGCCTCACAAACCCGACACCAGAGGATCGGACCGTCTCCGCGTCGTACCCCGTCTGCGGGGCGCGTGGTGAGTCGGATAGCAGATATTCACGCCGGCAAGCCTGTCCAACCATGCGATCCCCTATCGCTCGGGGATGGGCGACTTGGCCAGCCTGCCTCCCATGCTCACCCTCTTCTGCAGCCGCGCCTCCTTTTCGCGCTGGAGCCTCTGCTCCTGCGTGAGGCTGGCGTTGCTGGGCGTCGCGCTCAGCCCCTCGCTCCCGAAACCCGTCGCCCTCCCGCGCTTCTGCTCGACGTACTGCTGCGCGCTGCGGCTCAAGGGGAACGCCGGGGGGGAGGACGGTATCTCGGCGCCGTTCTGGATCAGGAGCTCGGCGACGGCGAAGGCAACCTCCTTGTAGTCCTGGCTGTGCTGGCCCGTGGAGACTGCGGAGGGGGAGGCCGGGTCCGCGGCCGCAAGAGCGAGATAAATGGCGTGGGTCCCCCTTGACTTGTCCGTGATGTTGGGGTTGGCTTTGAGGGCCAGAGCGTAGACGACTTGCTGGATGTCGTTCTTCTTAATCGCGGCAAGAAGGGTGTCATCCGCGTTCGGGTATCGCGAGAGTGTCGGTGAGATGGGCTCCACGTACACCCGATCGACATATTTGGCCGTTATGAACTTAAGCCGCTGCTCCCGCGTCACCTGCGGTGTCGGCTTCAAGGCAGGGTCCAGCTTGGCCTCCCACGTCATGTTTGACACCCGATTCCCGATGAGGAGCAGGAGCTCGATGATGTCCGAGGTAAACGACGTGATGTCGAGCGTGAGGGACCGCACTTTGCTGATGTGGGTGCCGAGGGACCTGTGGATTCCACTGCACTCGATGCACACGATGATGGCCAGGTTGATCGAAACCCACTCGACCTTGGACCCAGACCCGCAGTCGGCACACCAGCAGTTGCCCTGGTCATTATCGCGGAGCATCTGGAGGAGCTTGTCGGGGTCCTCGTCGTAGCTCGAGCTCACCCTCCTGTGTGCTGCCGGCCGATTCCCGACAGTCGTACGCCGTGAGGGGATATTGGAGCCGGTGAAATTGTGAGAGGAACTGTGGGAGTGGTGGCCCTTGCCCGTCAGGATTGACCCGATGTCTCGTTTGAGGGAGGAGGCGGTGCTCATCGGAGAGGGAGACGGTTCTGGTTTGTCCTTCAGCCCTCTGCCTTCTACGGCGCTCTGCAGAGCGTTGTTGATGGAGACGATCCACGAGCTCATGTCCTCCTCGGAAGTAGCCTGGTACACCCTTTTATAGTTGGGCGTGATGACCTCAAAACAGAACCGACGCTCGGCATTGCGCGCCTCCCTGACAGACGCCATCCGAAGGTCAATCGGATCCATGTGAAGGTCCAGCTTTTGCTTCCAGTTACTGTACTCGGACAGTTTTCCCTGGTCAAGTACGATCCAGAACCTAACCATCGTTAGCCACCGGCTTGTTTGTCGACAGACATCGAAAGAGGAACATCTACTCACTTGTGCCAGCCCGCCTTCAGCTGGGCCCGTGGGTCAACGTGGCTGCCCGGACGGCTGAGTGCCCACAGCAATCCCTCCTTTCTGTGAGAGTCGGCCCTCTCTTCATTCACCCTCTGGCCATAGTCACGCTCTTCCAGGTCTCGGATTCCCTTGAACTTCGAGGTCAGGCCGGGACTAGCGCCAATCCCCTGACCGAGACTCCCAGGGGATCTCGAGAGTTCAGCTGCATTGATCGCACCACCCGTCCCAGGGCCCCCAGCGGAGCCGCTTCTCAGCTGCGAGCCGGTGCTGTCAGCACGACCAAGCTCCGTGTCCGAGTGAGACTGGTATCCTCCGTTTGACGACGGTGGGGGAGCTGACGCTGAAGGGTCCGGCTCCATGTACGGCAGGTTGCTCTGCTCTAAAACCCGTCGCTTTTCCTCGCGCTCGCGCCTTTGATACTGGTACTCCTTGTCGGCTCCCAGGACCTCGCTCGAAAGAGCTTCGAGTTGCGGGAGTAGCAGGTCGATCTTCTTCGCCGTAGCAAGGAAGCCTGATGTTTGAGCGTCGGCATATTTGGTGAGGTGAGAGAGTATTTCTTGCTCTTTGCGGCCGCCGTGGAGGTCTTGCATGAAGCTCGAGTAGTCGAACCGTTTCAGCTCAAAGTTCCGCCGCTTCGTCTGGTACTTCGAGTCGCTCTCCGCAAGTTTCTTAGTCTTGACAGAGTCGTGGCGCTGACCCAGATACCGCGAGACATAGCTGTAGTAGTCTTTGCTCTCCTCCTCGAAATCGCGCTTCTTCGAATCAGCCTGTTTGATATCGTAAACATACAGTCGATGTAGAGGGTCGATGATGATCTTCTGGAGGTTCGCGGTATCCCGGCGCCGGTAGGCGAGGATCTCCCGCGCGATCTGGTCAAAGTAGTGCTCAATGACAGGCTGGACAGCATTGGCATTGGTAGTCGACGCGTCGCGAAGAGCGTCCATAAAGGCAGAGACCGCATCATTAGCTTCAAGTTGGGCGTTGTGGGCTCGTTCCGCCCGTTTGAGGACCCGCTTCAGCTGGGAACGCATGTTGCCCGTCTTCTGCTCAAGTGCCTTGATTGTCGCTCGGAAAACTGGCCCGTCGTTGGCTACCGTCACATCCTCCATGGGCTTTGGGCAGGCGACGTCCACTCGGACAGGCTCTTTTATAATCGGAGCGGGCGGGGTGGTGGCCGATCCCGCGGCCAATCCGCCTGCTGTTTCGACTTCCTGGACCGGCGCAAGGGGAGATACGGGCTCTTCGTTGTCGGCGGTGCTTATGCGCGAGTCGACGGTCTGGGACGAAACAGCCCGCGGCTTGGGTGGCGAAGCTAGAAGGAGAGGAAGCGGAGAGCTCGGGTTGCTAAGGGGCAACAGAGGATCTGAACAATATGGTTAGAGTGACCTGAAGTGCGCGACTTTAGCGGAGGAAGACCTACTTGCTACCCAGTAGGAGAAGCTGGCGAGAGTATGAAAACGGTTGGCATGCGGATCGTATTCGACAAACTAGATCCGGCACCAGATGTTAGTATGCGCTTCGACTTCGATCAGAGGCGTAGGTACGACGGGAGGGAGGACGCACACTGCACGAGTTTCTCCAGCCTCCGCCCTTGTCCTCTGTGTTCTTCGGAGGCTTCCACTTCCACGTCCACTCAAAAGTAACAGATTGAGTACCGTCGGTGCCATAGTCGCCAACGAGAGCGACATTCGCATTCTTGTGGAGGTTCGGATCGGCGTGGAATTCTCTGGTGACCAGGGTCTCCACCTCCTTGGGCGAGGAGGCATAAACGTAGGTGAGCGCATTGATGCGGGTATCGAGAGGTTGTGGGTTGGTGTCTATAGATGTGTTCGAGGGTTTGTGGGCTTGCGTCTGGCGGATGATGAAGTTGAACTTGAAGGTTAATTCGTCGTCGTTTGTAAGCTTCAGGAGGAAACTAGGAGGTCCGTTTATAGATTCGGGATCCTGATCAACAGTTGTATTAGCTTCGGAGCGCGAGCATTCCATCGGGGTTGATGCGCGACGAACCTGGACAAATTCGACGGGAGACGGGTCTCCTTCGGATCGCGAAGCGGTTACGTTCGTGGCAGGGAAGCCGCCCGGAGTGATACTAATCGCAGATGACCGACGGGGACTGGATATAGAAAGCGAAGAGATGGCGACTGGAGACAGGCAGAGACAGTCAGTAAAGCTGTGGGATGCTCGGCGCGGGAGGCGGCAGGGCGCCGGAGACGTCAAGCGACTCACATCGGTCCTGGTCCAGTAGGTGGAGAGAAGCGCCCTCGTCGGGCCTGCTGGCGACGTTTCCCATCGTGGGCGTCGGATGGCCCTGGCGGCCTTTTGTGATTTAGGAGGACGTGAGGAGGACAGGCGGCCCAGGATCTCTGCTGTAGTGGACGGAAGGATGATGAGGGTTAAAAGGCCGTCCGGGGCTGCTATATCCGGCGCTCGAAGCAGCGTTGACGGGCTGTCAGAGGGTCGGTCCCAGATTGCGTGCAGCCGTGCCGGTGCATATGTGTGCTCGGTAAGTGTCAATAGGTATAGGCGTAGGGGGCGGCTGGAAGGGTGTGCGACAGGACGGGGTCGGCTCCTGGTCGCAGTGCACGGCTAATGAAAGGCGCGGGGCAGACACCGGATCGAGTTTGTGGTGGTGGTTGGGGCGGGGCCGATATTACTTGTAGAATTGCGACGGGCGCAGACTGCTCCTTCAAAGAGCTCCCGACAAACGCCGCGGCAGGAGATCTGGATGGGAAGAGGGGTACGGGGTGACGGTATTACGAGTCTTTGATACATGTGTCAGAAGCTCGAGGAATGGGCGTCTGCAAGCGGATACACCCCTGCTGATGGCCATGTGTTGGAGCTGAAGGAGCAGAGGCGGGTTGATATCGCATCGAGAAGCCAGGATGGACAGCGGGAGGCCAGGCAACACAGCACCTCGAGGTACCCAGGTACTTGCGGGTGATGGGTTAAGGTGCGAGGTGGGAAGAAACACTGTAGGGCGATCTGCTCTTGTTGCTCGGTGGACGCAGAGAGCCGGGTTCAAAGACGGAAATGGCAGTCCAAGGATGCGGTGAAGAAAGCAGGGAGGTTGCTTTGCAGATGGGATGGTGCTAAGTCCCAGTGCAGAAGGCCATCGCAATTTTCCATCTGTCGGCACGTCACAGAGCATTGTTGTTTATTGTGCACCCTGCGCCGTGTATGTAATACTTGTATTACAAGGGTCCAGGTGGGGAGCCCTGGATGTGCAAGGTAATCTTCCCCTTGGCTAGCGCATTGACTGCTGGCTGAATGCCGTCCTCGACAACCACAGGTCCTCTGGGGTGGAAGCGGACTTCAGAAGTACTATGTATGCCTCCAAGACAGAGAAGAGCATATCCACCTACATTCCATCCTCTCATTGTTGGATCTGGAATGGAGAATGAGGGCGAATGCCATACGTAAACTGCCACCGCATCACGAGGCACACCTAATTCTCACTCTTTATCTTTGGTCACCAGCTGACCCGTCTCTGGCTTCCAGGTCGTAAGTATCGCAACCAAGTCGCCACTGCCACCCGCGCTACACACCTTGGCTCTCGACGCTCCCGCAGAAACATTTCCCGGCGCATTCTGGTGCCTGCCCCAAGGGACACCCAGGATCCCATGGGCGGGTCACGATGCCGCGTCACCACTGGTCATAGGACCCCTACGAACACGGCCTGTAGGGGCAGCAAACTTTCTTGGGGTAGCTTGGAAGCCAGCAGCGCCGACGGATAGCGTGGCGATCAAGTTTGACCTAGCGTAGCTGCAAGCTGGGTTTAGAAAAGACGCAGCTTTGACTCCCACGCCATTCCACCCCCACTGGTAAAGTGGTGGAACGAACAGGGGAATCAGAGAGCCTGAGGGGACTAGAGGGCGACTGAGAACCTGGTGTCATTGTTGCTGGTACGACCAAGATCCAGCAATGTTCCACCGGGTCTTGTAATATCAGGACGAACCGTAGGCTTAGCCAGTCTTGAATCAGGGGTTCTGATTCTGAGCCCACAAGGGCATCTCGGAGTTGTCCACCGAATGGATGCTCAAGATCAAGACGGAGGCTGGAGCTCTTCGTTGTCCAACCTGGGATCTCAAAAGGAGTCAAGGTAATTGCTCGTGATGTTGCTGCCAAAGGCAGAAGACCCACAACAAGGACATGGTTTCGCTAGAGAAGCAATTTCCTCGCAAGGGAATGAGAACCCCTATCGCCCCACGCCTGCAAGCGGGGTGGTTCTGGGATGGATGACGTTAGCGAATGCCGGCAGACGAGACCACTGACGGTGCCCAGCCCAGCCCAATGCAGCTGTTTCAAACGGACCGCAGCCTCAGCACGCTAGCTCAGCTAATACGGCAAGAAGCGTCCGTGTTCCTCGATTGTCGGACAACCCAGTCTCCATGAGTCCTACACATACCACACCATCTTAGACCTTTTCCCTCAGCATTCATGTCTTTCTGTGCGAGTATATTTTTCACCGAGCGTCGTCCTAATCGCACCGTCTTCGGCTTGTCCCTCGTTGACGCCATCGCGCCCCGTCCGCAAAGCAGCCGTCCTGGCCGTACATAATGCTGCTAATCCCCGATTGATGCGCTGTCGCCGATCCATCACTTCGAGTCCGTCCCACGTCCTACTCCGCAAGCCTTAGAGCCGGCCCACGCCGACGCCGCCAGCATGTCGACAGCCTCGAGCCGATCCTACCAGCCGAATCGCAGCAGCCGCATGAGCAGCAGCCGCATGCCCAGGAGATCTAGGGCCATCTCTAGATCGCTGCATGCGAACATCGTCAGCCGCGACGAGGCCTTCACATACGCGCTCCGAGTCGCCTATCTCCACCACCTGCTCCAGCCCCGGGCCAAGCGAAAGCAATATGTCTCCGCCCCGACGAAACCCTTCCACCGGTCGCAGTCGAGCGTGGGACACCTGCTGCAGGACTTCGTCTCGACCGGCAATGTCGGTGGGAGCCTCAAGCTGCCCCACAGCTTCCGCCAGAGCCTCTTCGACCGGATGCAGAAAGTCCTCCAGGGCGCCGAACGGATGCCGGGCTACAACGACCCCGCCGTCAAGAGATGCTTTGCCGAGGCCTACACTGCCTTCACCGACAGGGACTTCCAGAAGACCATTGACAAGGAGCGAAAGATCGAACCCCTCGTGCTCATCTTCTTCTCGTCCGCCACCAAGGCCGCTCAGAAGGCCGCCGGGCCCGGCGACGACTCGTGGAAGCTCCTCCCTGACCGCCACGTTGCGCTCTTCGTCCGGCTGGTCACCAAGATCCTCAGAGACCAAGGACAGGACCGAGACAGGCCGGATCTAATATCCAAGCTTACAAGTCTAGAGAAGAAGCTTCTCAGCAACGACCAAAATTTGTCGGTCTCGGGGCAAGGAAGCGGGGGAACGTCTATTGAAGTGGTGATACCCTTCAGCTACGATGTCAAAGACATGCCAATGGTTCAGACGGTCGCGAGGATATTTGGTCTCCCAAATTCCGAAGCACAGGCAGCAATCAACGATAACAAAGCGGCGTGGACGGAGGAGGCAGCTCTTCGAGACCTCAAGGCGTATCAGCAACGGTTAAATTCCGACATGGCAGGTGCCCTCTGCCCTCATGATTTCGACCCTGAAGAAGCATTCCTCGAGTGGAAAAAGTCCGAGGCACCCCATCTATCCCAGATGATGCTCGATATCCTGACGGCAAGGCCAGAGCTGGCCAAGACCTCCACGTCCGACTTGGACAAACCGCTTCCAGCACTGTCCCCGACCAACGAGGATGACCAGGCGTACGCCGATTTAGCACGTGTGATAGCGAGTCCTACAGATACGCCGGCTTTCGGCTTCGATGGCGCCGTCGGCGCTCTCTCTTTGGAGGACACTACTAGTATTCGAAGCGTTGACGAAGCGAACTACACCTTCATCCCTCATGACCCGAGGTCATTCTACAAGACAGTGTTGCAACATGCCACTACCGCCGACCAAGCGATGGCAGATCCATCAGCCCCCTACACCCCCTTCTCAAAGCCGACCCAGGATCTTCTCTTGGAACTGTCGACGTACTGGCGGATTCCGCAGTCCTCGCACTTGGTTTCACTCATCGAAATTTCTGTGAAGCGGTTCACCGAAGGCGAGGCCAGGCTTGAGGACTTGGATGTCATTTTTGACTTCGTCAAATCCGAAGGCCCGGAATTGAAGAAGCCGCCTCATGTGTCTAACTATTCTATGCCTCTGACCGGCCTTGACCCCCAGCTATGGACGATTCATGACCGGGAGGTTTACCGAAAGGCTCTTCATACGCTCCACGAGGGTCTCCTCCGCGACCTTTACAATAACTTGACTCAGTGCTACGATCCGAAGCCGCCTTCGATAGCCGTCATCATGAACGTGCTGATGAACAATATCCTCAACGACCCGCTATTCTCCAGAACACCTGAAGAGGACGAGGAGTATGCGCAGGTCCTTTCCGGCGGGCTCCGGCGGAAGGCCGCGGACGTGTACAGGTCATACCTCGATAAAGAGCTGCCACCGGACCGGCAGGACTGGGACTTTGGCCATGTTGTCCAGCTCGGACAAACTGTTATCAAACTTTCTGAGAAGATCAAGAAGCGCTACAGGAGAACCCCCGAGATCATGGGCGCCAACCCCTTAGCTGCCCTTGTTGAAACCATATTCCCCAGCTTTGAAGCTGATGCAGGGGCCATCATTGAGCAGATCATAGCTTGTGCCGAATCGCAAGGGACGGAAATTCCTATCGAGGAAGGCTTCCTCCTCTACAAAGAACTTGTTGCTATTCGGCGCATACATCGGGAGACGCTACAGAATCAAGGGTTCGCCTTTGACATCGAGGAACTGCTCGTTAGTTTCGTCTGGAGGTGGATCGAGGTAGCAGCGGGCAAGGTAGACGAGCATGTCGAGCAGGCGGTCAAACAAGACCAGTTCTGTGTCCGGGCACAACCGGGAGAGGTGGCTCTGGATTCCCAGCGGCATAGTGTGTCCATCATTGACGTCTTCACGCTCTTCAACCAAACTTCCGAACAGGTCTTCCAGCTTGGCTGGGATAACGACATTCATTACGCGCGATTCATGACCGCCCTGGCCCGCGTATTTGCGAATGGGATTGGTCGGTATTGCGAACTTGTATGGGATAGCTTCGCCAGGGAGATGGACAGGCCTAGTGCGCAAGAAGTGGCGGCTGCGTCGATGACAACCCAGGAAAAGTTCCTTCAGTACGCCAAGGAGGCATGGAACAATAAGGAGAAGGTTGAGCCCTTCCAGTTCTATCCTACGGTAAGTTCTCCCGAAGCAGGTGAAAGCAGTAGTTCTACCCCTTTTTTCATTTTGCTAACGTTGCGTTCGGGTGGGATAGTCCTTTGTCAAGCTGAACAACATCGAGTTCGCGATGCAAGAGCTGGACAAGCTTGAGAAGGTGATGAATGTGGAGGCATGTGCAAAGGTTCTCGAGCAGGTTGATGGACCTGTGAAGCTCCTTCGCAAGCCCACCAACTACGTCTTCACTGTTAAGATCATTGAGGCGGAAGACCTCAAGGCTTGCGACACGAACGGATACAGCGACCCCTATGTGGTACTTGGAGACGAGTATCAGAAGCGTTTGGCGAAGACGAGAATCATCCACCGAAACCTGAACCCGCGATGGGACGAGTCTGTCGATATCGGTGTAAAGGGGCCTCTTAATATGATTGCCACCATCTGGGATTACGACACATTTGGGGCCCACGACTTTGTGGGGCGTACGTCTCTGAAGCTGGATCCGCTACATTTCAGCGATTACCTCCCTCGGGAGTTCTGGCTCGAGCTGGATACGCAAGGCCGACTTCTCATCAGGGTCAGCATGGAGGGAGAGAGAGATGACATACAATTCTCGTTTGGGAAGTCTTTCCGGCATCTGAAGCGGACGGAGCGGGACATGGTCCGCAAGATCACGGGCAAGGTAAGTCTTCAGCCCCTCTCATCCTGTCCTTCTTCTAGTCCTGAGGTCACGGAACGTTTACTCACGCATTCGCGATAACTGCAGCTCACGCCACATATCAACGGGACTCTATCCCACGAAACCCTCCGTGGCCTGGTCAAGGGGGCAGGTATCGGCGCGTCCGTAACAAACTTGTGGAAAAAGCGAGCCTCCGAGGCACCAGCGCCGTTGCGGCGGGAAGACATCGAGGGTGTGTTGGAAATGCTCCTTGCATACTTTGATGACAACTTCACTATCATGAAGGAGACTCTGACAGATGCAACCATGATTGCCGTCATGACTCGTCTCTGGAAGGAGGTCTTGATAGCCATCGAGAACCTCCTGGTCCCCCCGCTCTCCGACAAGCCTTCGACGCAGAGGCCCCTGACGCAGAGGGAGGTCGACGTGGTGTACCAGTGGCTACAGCTCCTATTCCAATTCTTCAACGCCAGGGACGACGACAGCGGCGAGCAGATGGGAATCCCGGTGGATGTCCTGAAGTCGCCCAAGTGGCACGAGCTGGCGTCCCTCAACTTCTTCTACAGCGAGGACACTAACAGCCTCATACGCGAGTCGGAGCGGATGGCGGCAGCCACGGCGCAGCGGTCCCAGCAGATGATGCGGCAGCAGGCGCAGGCGAGCAGCCGGCTCTCGGCGCCGGCGGCGATCGGGGCCTCCCTCGGCGGGGCGGGGGCCTTCGCGAGCATGGGCACTATCCGGCGGGGCAAGAGCATCATGATGAGCCGGAACCTGGGCACGATGCGCAAGGCCAAGGAGGAGCGGCGCAAGGAGGCGCAGGCGGACCCCAGCGACGACATGATTCTCCGCATCCTCCGCATGCGGCCCGAGGCGGCGGGGTATCTGAAGGAGCGCCACCGGCAGAAGGAGCGGCAGGCGGCCGCGTCGGCGGCGGCGCTGATTGTCAAGAATAGCGTTAGCCAGGGGTTCAGCACGGGGCCGAGGGCGGGCGGCGCGGGCCCGTCGGGCATTGGGCGGAAGAGCCTCCCGCAGCGGTAGATCGGGGCTCACATTTACCGCGCCCCGCGCCGGCGTCAAGTTCGCGACCCGCCCTGGTATGAGAGACGATTCCTCGAATAACTGAGCAAACCCTGTTTTCGTGCTCGTTGGTTTCTATTTTTGCGTCGTTAGCGAGAGGACCCTTGCGGCGCTAGTTCCTTCTTAGCACACACTACAACGAGCCGGGGGAGCTTGGCGCACGAGGGAAGAAATCGGGCGGGGGTCCTCCAGCACGGGATTTTTAGCTCGCGGAGCCGAAGGGAGCTGGGCCTGATTTTGGGGTTCAGCTGGCAGTGGCTTTGTTTCTCGAGCCGACGTTTTGCTCAGTTCTTTGGACGGGTTTCATCTTGTGTTGTTTTTGTGTGGTTGTTGGGATGAAGGGGGAGCAACATTAGCATCACGGGTTTTTGGTTCAGTTTCGTCTGTAGCGCATATGGAAATTGGGGTGCGGACATGGTTCATAGATGGTTAATAATGAGAATACCCTCTTTAAGCTGCTCCCAGTCTCGATGCTTTTCGATGTGGTTTGTGTGGGTGATGCCATCATACCGAGTGGCACGCTCCTCGGATCAAAGAGGCCTTGCCCTTTCGGTACCGGTGGATTATCTCCGGACTCCACTCCAGCCCGCCCCCTGTCGTCCCTTGTTTTCCCACGATGGAACGATACATTGGCCCAAGCTTACCGATGCAAGACCCAGAAGCGGATACGATGTCCGGGCACCGTAACCCGGCGTTAAGCCCGCCCTCCCGTACATACCAACTCGGACATTGAGCCTACACCGGCGCGGCATCTCCCAGGTCCCCGAAACCCGCCCTCGTCCGAACATCCCAGCGCTGTCAAGCACGCCACAATGTTTCCCCGACCGGGGAACATTCCAAACTAAGCCCCGGCGCCCGCTCCGCCAGGAGCCACACAATTGTCAATACCAGAGAAAGGGGGGCGAAGGGGACCAGTGGCGCCAAACATCCTCGGCACGCGGCAACCCGCGCTCCTCGTATTCAAAGAGCCGCCACAACGAAAGCGGGCCCCAGCCAAACGCGGTGTGGGAGCCGTTTTCTCTCTTTTTTCTTTTTTTTTTCCCGGCAGCGGGGGACTCGCCCGGCTTCTCCATCACGGACCCGTTTTTTTTCCTGCATTCTCTCTCCACCCTTTTCCCTTTCCGGCTCGTACTTCGTATTCTCTCCCAACCAAAAGTCCGACGGAGTTACCTCGTACAGACATGCAGTGGTATATGTAGCTTCATGGTTTTTACTTCATTATTCGCTTTCTTTGTCAGGGTTATGGGGCCCTCTCCTCGGGACCACCGCGAGGTCGGTAAGGTTTGTTTTCCCGAGACAAGTGGGGGGAGGTGCCACCATGCGGTGCGAGGACAAGTTGGCTGGAGGAGCGTTTTCGCGGAGAAGAGGACGCGGGGTTGCCAGCGTCGTTGTGAGACTTGAGGTGGGTGTACACGTGCCTCCCACCCTTGTCCTTTTTCGCTCCCCAGGTGAGGAACGCCACTGCCCGTCCACATGTGTGTTGGGTTGTGGAATGTGTCCGGAGCGCTTCCTCCGGGGAATCAGATGGCGAGGCGTCGAAGCTCATAATCCCTGCGAGCTAGGCACGGCATGAATGTGACGCCGGGGGCCAACTCACATGAGAAGCCACATGCGAGGGCGGACACCCGGTTTCCCTCTTCCCGCCTCAACTTCTTGTCCTGTCGAAAGGGGGAAAAGGGCGGCATCTTGCCGTCCGCGTGGAGGACGGTGGGTACAACCCTCCCTCCGACCCATGCATCCCATTGCCAGGAAAGCCCCCATAAGACCTCACATCTCACCCGCGGCCATCGCACAGGACGAAACAAAGGCACCAATGATGGGGCCTCGCGGGCGCTACTTTCGTTTCCTCGCCCCGTCAGGTGCTTCGCTTTTCTGCCCCCCCCCATCGGCATCATCGGTGCGGAGTACATCGTCGTGATGATGAGAAACCCCAATAGGCGGTGGCCAAGGATGGGGAATCAGAGGGAGGGGGGGTTCAAGAGGATGCTGCGTGACGGGCGCTGTGCAACGGTGCGGTCAGCGTCGTCCATCCCCCGCCGTGCTGGCCATCGTGCATGCCGTACATGCAGCCAGCGGCATGGGGCCGGAGAGGTGATTCGCTCTCCCCGTCGGACCAGTGCTGGGCGCGGGACGGGATGCAGTCTGTGTAGACATGTTCCGCGCCGTAAACAGGGTCGAGGGGAAGCTCGACGTTCTATTGGGGGAGGACGTCGCAGTTGGGGCCGGGTAGATCCATTACGCAGCTTCGTGCCGCATCCAACCGCCCTTTCGCTTCGTGACTGCGGAAGGTTACCGTGCCTGCACTGTCCTCACTCACCACAGGGCAAGATGCGATGCTCGATCGCAGAGGCGCACGTGGAAGCGAACACGGGGGGCCCTGGATGTCATAGTGACGAGAGTGGAATACGGAGATTCCCCTTCATATGGTCGTCCGTAGTGGCTTCCATGCTTAAACGGGATTCCAAAATGGTACAGAGCGTGCACGACTGCCGGGTGGCCAGTCGCCTCTCCGTTACGGTGCCCCGATGCACCTCCGGATGCCATGATCTTGGACGTCCTCGCCAAGGCCTGCTCCTGACTCGGCTGAGGGGTGCTCCAAGGCGGCATCGTCAGCCGCAGGGTCCAGTAATCTAAACTTCCAAGGATACCCCTTTTAACCCGGATCTTCTTGGCCGTCGGGCAGGGTGAAACGTTGGGCTTCCATGATAGAGCATCAACATCGCCACAATTTTCCGATTGGGGCCTCCGCAAGCGGATGGTGGAGAAACCGAGCCCGAGGGATCGCGCCAGGGGCTGGACTCACATCTCAGTACACGCAAGATTCGCGATTGTCGCAAGCCCGGGTGCGCAGAGGATTCGTGACGTCTTTGTCGCCGCACCCGCATCGTCTGTTGCGTCGAATTCGGTTTACCGTTTGAACCCCCCGCCAGAACCTTGCCGTCCGCAGCACAGGGGCGGCGGGGTGTTCTGGACCCGTCACACGCCCAATCTTGCTTTCGGAAGTGTGACGTCAATGGCGCTGGGGACGCACCGGCTAGCCCGAAAGGGCTCACTAAGTACAGATACCCCGCGTAAAAACGGGTCCCGAGGACACGCCGAATCCTCCTCGCACCAAAGTCGATTACGGGGTCGAGATTTTCGGCATCCGCCTATCGGCAAGCCGTATCTGAAACAGGCGGGGCGTGCACTAGTGCCTTCAAAGTCCAGCTACCTCGCCCGTGGCAGCAAGGGATTTGGTCGGGAAGTGAGATTTGCCATCGGAATCCCTGTGCTCACCATCTGGGGGGCATCGATCGGAGGGCGCTGGTCCTGGTAATATACAATGCAAGACCGTGTGGAGAAAGGTCGAAGATAGGGTCCTGTCGCTGACCCTCCCTCTGGGCCTGGCCATGCGTGGTGCGCGCTGGGGTCGCACGACGCGCTGTGTCCGTGTGCGAGTCTGGCATCCTGCAGTTGAGACTTCTCTTCCACCGCCTGCTCCGTGCGGTGACTATACCGTATTAAAACCGAGTGGCCCGCCTTTTGCTAGTGTCAGGGAACGGATGGGAAGCTGGAATCTGTCTTCATTATGCCGGATGGAGCGTGTCGGCCGTTTTGGAACTTGGAAGCCAAGGACGGCGCGAGCGCGAGACCCCTGTTTTTGCACTCGGCTAGCGATGGCGTCCTGTCCTAGCGGACTGGGGTCGGGTCTGTGCTGGTCTGCTCTAGCAGGCGACCGGATCAGTGTTTGGTTGAGCCAAGGCCTTGTCGGACCAAAGTGACCTCTGCCCCTCGGCACCAAGCACCCATGGGTCGCTTAAGAAGGGCACCCTGATAAAACCTGCCGTCGTTGGCACCTTGGTCTGTCGAAGCTGGTGAAAATGGACTGAACGATACGACGAGGTACCCCCACAGTGCGTCATGGAAGTTGGCCGTCCCCCGCAATGCCACGGCTGAGTGAACCTCTGCCGGCCACGGGCCACCCTGGAGTCCCACCCCGCAATCCCATCGGAGCCCTAGCAGCCACGCCTCGGAGGCAGGGTTCGGAAAATCCCTTCGATCTCGAGGACACGGAGTCTAGCGGTTGACGGGTGGGCCAGCCACTCGGAGCATCCGTCGAAGCAGGGAGGTTGTCCATTGCCGGACAGGACCCTTGGTCCGGCTTTAACGCAAAGGGTCGCCGGAATAAGCTAGCGGAGGCGCATGTACTGAAGGTCGGGGTACCTCCTTCTCCCTGCCTCTCGCCAGCGCCCATGATTCGCTCTTCAAGCCTAGGGCTTCAGCTGCCCTGGCTTTTGTCTGCGCCACATGCCAAGGTGCGAGTACTCGTACTCCGTACGGATGCTTTGAAGGAGGAATGGACCGATTCTGGTCGAGACCACAGGTGACAGAACCTTGCTTTTGGCCCTTATGGCTTTCCCGTAGCTTTCGGCAGCCAGCTGCTCCTCGTCAATATTCATCTCGTTTGATAGGCCCTCGGGCTTGGGATGAGGACCTTGTGTAACCATGGGCGTAAAGTGCGGGGCGCTGGCTCTTGCCGCTTGCGGGGCACCCATGCGATGTGGTGGAGGCATCCGCAGATGAGCTTCCTGGGAGACGAACCGGCCTTGAAGCGACTGAATGATGTCGGGAGTTAGAGCTCGTAGACCCAACCACATCGTCGGGTGGCTGACAATCTGGAAGTAAGTGGGACGGAGCGAGCAACCGTTAGCGGATTGCACGGGGCAAGCCGTGCCAAAAGAAGCTCAAGAAGGAAGTGGACGCATCTCGTACCGAGTACTAGCAGCTCAATCCTCTGAAGCTCGAGGGGACTACACTTGCCCTGCAGCGTGCAGGTACCTCGTACCTTTCGTGGGGAGCAGCTGCATCCGTCTCGGTCACTCATGTCCTGCCTCCGGGGATGGATAAGCCGGGGGGGTCCTCTGGACCGGCGAGACAGCCCGTTTCGCAGCAGAAACCCATGTATCTCTACAGTATAAACGCCTCATTTCCCACTTGTTAAGTACAACAGTACTCGGGGGGGTCGGTGTGGGTGGACTGACAGGCGTTAAGGCGTCCCCGCCTCCTGCCCACCTCATCTGTCACTGGCTCATGTACCTACCACTGAGCGTGGCGGCTTGGCCACGGCCCACCAAGTGCTACCACCCTGGTGCGGAGGACGCCAAACCGGCGTTCTGGCTGGGCGAGCCGACAGGGGGAGACGAATTTCACTCACGCTGTGTATCCGCCCAACTTTTCAATTTCCCTTCCGCTTCCCCTTCCGGGCTGCCTGAGGTTGATGGTCTCCGCTCTCCACCCAAGATTTCTTCCATCCCCTTGGCTGGCCTTCCGCGTCCCTGCCGCCGTCCCCTACCCCCCCTCTCCAAGTTCGATAATCATTTGGCTCCTCAGGCGGCAAAGAGCCAGCCTCCATCTGCTACCTCCCTCTCCTGCTTTTCTGCCCGTCACCTCTGCCCCGACACCGACCGAAATAAACCCCCCCAAAAAATAAATCAGTCGGGAAACGAGCGTGTGTCGGCAAATTTCTCAATCCTGCGACCGATTATGCCGCGTCTCTTGCCTCGCTACTCCAGTTGAAGCGGAGCAATTTTATCTTGCTCGTCCGTGGTCTTCATCTCAAAACCACCCCGACCGCGTCTTTATCCCGACTCGACAACCCTTCACGACGGGCAACCTCCAACTGTCGTCCCTAGTAGTCTTTCGATTGCGTATTTCGACCGGGACCACGCGACGAGGTGTCTACCGACACCATGGTCGACGACGGCGTCCTAGCCGCCGCTGCGGCCTACGTGCAGTCACTGGCCAGCGACGGCAACCATCTAGACTCTCCGCCCTCCGATGTTGTCACGCCGTGCAGACTCCCTGGCCGCGACACGCCCGGCAAACGCAACCTCGAGCAGGAACTCGCCAAACTAGCCACGAGAGTCCACGGTCTCGAGACGAGAGCTCACGCCGCCGCCACCTTCCCGGAGACCCCGAATGAAACGTCAGACTCTGTCTTCGGCGACGACACGGGCTCGTCGCTGTCGGCGGGGAGCAGGCCGTCCTACAAGACAAAGTCCGCGGAGGATAAACAAGGTAGCTCGGGTGATCCATCCCTTTTGGTTGGCCCGCTGACCGCGGAAGGGTTGCAAGGCCTGCACGAACATGTCATGGACCAGTCCACGCAAATCTTCCAGCAAGGCCAAGAGATAAACGGGCTCTTCGCTCGGTCGCGCGAGCATGAGCAGCTGTACGAGAGGGCAATCGCTACCATCGAGCAGGAGCGTGTTGCGCCGCTCGAGCGCGAACTATGGAAACACCAGAAAGCCAACGAGGCCTTCCAGAAGGCCCTCCGCGAAATCGGTGAGATCGTCACGGCCGTGGCCCGCGGCGATCTCTCCAAGAAAGTCCGAATGAACTCTGTCGAAATGGATCCCGAAATCACAACCTTTAAGCGAACGATCAACACCATGATGGACCAGCTGCAAGTCTTCGCGAGCGAAGTGTCTAGAGTAGCTCGCGAAGTCGGAACCGACGGTTTACTGGGTGGACAAGCCCGTATCGATGGCGTCGACGGAACCTGGAAAGAATTGACGGATAATGGTACGTCTCATTCCCCGACGCTCGGCTCCCTTTTTCAGAATATCGGGGCACTAACTATTGTCTCCAGTGAACGTTATGGCTCAAAACCTCACCGATCAAGGTATCTTTTCCCAGTCGTTCCTAGTCGTTCTCAATCATCCCATGCTTTGGGGCAGGCAGAAACATCCACACTTTCCTGTGGCGAGCATATTCCGCTAACCTTTTACCCCCTTCTCTATAGTGCGAGAGATCGCATCAGTAACCACAGCCGTAGCGCACGGCGACCTTACGAAAAAGATTGAGCGCCCAGCCAAGGGCGAGATCTTACAACTCCAGCAGACGATCAACATCATGGTAGACCAACTCAGGACATTTGCAGCCGAAGTCACCCGCGTGGCCCGCGACGTCGGTACAGAAGGCATTCTCGGAGGCCAGGCAGACGTGGAAGGCGTGAAGGGCATGTGGAACGATCTGACGGTCAACGTCAATGCAATGGCGAACAAACTCACAACTCAAGTCCGCGACATCATAAACGTCACGACAGCGGTCGCTAAGGGTGACCTGACACAAAAGGTTCAGGCAGATTGCAGAGGAGAGATATTCGAACTCAAGTCAACCATCAACTCCATGGTAGACCAACTGCAGCAGTTTGCAAGGGAGGTTACAAAGATCGCAAGGGAAGTCGGTACAGAAGGCCGCCTCGGTGGCCAGGCCACGGTCCACGATGTTGAAGGAACCTGGAGAGATCTCACCGAAAACGTCAACGGAATGGCCATGAATCTTACGACACAGGTCAGAGAGATCGCAAACGTCACATCAGCCGTCGCGAAGGGTAATCTGTCAAAGAAGATATCCGTACCTGCCAAGGGTGAAATCCTAGATCTGAAGAATACCATCAATACCATGGTTGACAGACTCGGTACCTTCGCCTTCGAGGTTAGCAAGGTCGCGAGAGAGGTCGGCACGGACGGGACTCTTGGCGGCCAGGCTCAAGTCGAGAATGTGGAAGGAAAATGGAAAGACCTCACCGAGAACGTCAACACAATGGCATCGAACTTGACGGTGCAGGTGAGTGTCCCGCAGGCTTAGGGCCCGGTGACCCTGATCTCGTTCTAGGTTCTCAGTTTTGCTAACAATTGACACAGGTCCGGAGTATATCAACTGTCACTCAAGCGATTGCCAAGGGCGAAATGAGCCAGACGATCGATGTCGAGGCCAGGGGAGAAATACTAGTCTTGAAGGAGACCATCAATGACATGGTTGAGCGCCTTTCCAACTTCTGCAATGAAGTACAGAGAGTCGCGAAGGATGTCGGTGTTGATGGGAAGATGGGTGCCCAGGCCGACGTCGCTGGCTTGAAAGGGAGGTGGAAGGAAATCACCACCGACGTTAACACCATGGCTAGCAACTTGGTAAGTCCTCTCAACGGCTGTGCCGGTGCTCTCGTCTACTGTAGGAATTTCGAGTTGCTGATAATCATTAGACGACGCAAGTCCGGGCCTTCTCCGACATCACCAACCTGGCTACCGACGGCGACTTCACGAAACTTGTTGACGTGGAGGCATCTGGAGAGATGGACGAGCTGAAGCGGAAGATCAACCTCATGGTTTCCAATCTTCGGGATAGTATCCAACGGAATACCCAGGCGAGGGAAGCCGCAGAACTGGCGAATAAGACGAAATCCGAATTCCTCGCCAACATGTCACACGAAATTCGGACGCCGATGAACGGTATCATTGGCATGACGCAGCTGACCCTCGACACCGACCTCACACAATATCAGCGAGAGATGTTGAACATTGTCCACAACCTCGCCAACAGTCTATTAACGATAATCGATGATATCCTGGATCTCTCCAAGATTGAGGCGAGGCGGATGGTCCTCGAAGAAATCCCGTTCGATCTTCGAGGCACCGTTTTCAACGCGCTGAAGACGTTGGCTGTCAAGGCTAATGAGAAGTTCCTGGACCTGACGTACAAGGTGGACAACTCGGTGCCCGACGCCCTGATCGGAGACTCATTCCGTCTGAGGCAGGTCATACTGAACCTGGTGGGGAACGCGATCAAGTTTACCGAGGACGGCGACGTCACCCTCACAATCAAGATGCCTGAAATCGGCAGTGCGAAGGAAGGCCAATACCTGATTGAGTTTGTCGT
Source organism: Scopulariopsis brevicaulis (assembly GCA_017657125.1). NCBI lineage: Eukaryota > Fungi > Ascomycota > Sordariomycetes > Microascales > Microascaceae > Scopulariopsis > Scopulariopsis brevicaulis. Next base: position 76,626 of record JAGFNX010000106.1, read on the forward strand.
CACCGATACGGGTATCGGCATTGCCAAGGATAAGCTCGACTTGATCTTCGATACTTTCCAGCAAGCGGACGGATCGATGACGCGCAAATTTGGTGGGACTGGTCTGGGGTTGTCGATTTCCAAGCGACTCGTGAACCTCATGGGCGGTGATCTCTGGGTCAAGAGTGCTCCGAACAACGGCAGCGAGTTCCACTTCACATGCCTGGTCAGGTTAGCACCTTGGGAGGTTTTCCGACACGACTTTGGCCCCTATCAAGGCCACCAGATTCTCTTCGTGGACAACTCGCGCACAGTCTTCAGGCCCAAAATCAAGGAGACACTGGAAGAACTCGACCTAGTGCCCATCGTCGTCGACTCCGAAAAGAGCCCCGTCTTCACATCGGTGAAGGGCCCTACGCTACCCTACGACGTCATCCTCGTCGATTCGCTCGATACCGCCCGGAGACTCCGAGCGGTGGATGACTTCAAGTACCTTCCCATCGTGCTTCTCGCCCCTACAATCCATGTCAATCTCAAGGCCTGTCTGGATATCGGTATTACGTCCTCTATGACGATACCGTGCAACGCGATAGACATCGCCAACGCCATGGTCCCGGCTCTCGAGAACCGCGCTACCCCGTCGTTCACTGACAGCACGAAATCCCTGGAGATCCTCCTCGCGGAAGATAACACTGTCAACCAACGCTTGGCAGTGAAGATCCTGGAGAACTATCACCAAGTCGTCACTGTCGTGGGTAATGGCCTCGAGGCTGTCGAGGCGGTGAAGTCGCGAAGGTTCGATGTCATTCTTATGGATGTGCAGATGCCCATCATGGTAGGTAGTCCCCGAACCTGTATCTCGATGAGAGTGTATCCAAGTTTAGAGCTAACGATGGTCGTGTAACAGGGAGGCTTCGAAGCCACAGGAAAGATTCGGGAGTGGGAGAAGGGCTCAGACTATCGAACGCCAATCATTGCGTTGACGGCACACGCGATGATGGGAGACCGCGAGAAGTGCATTCAGGCGCAAATGGACGAGTACCTGTCCAAGCCTCTACAGCCGAACCACTTGATCCAAACCATCTTCAAGTGCGCTACGCTGGGATGCGAGCTGCTTGAGAAGAACCGGGAACGGGAGCTTGCGCGACAGGGTGAAGCGGACGGTAAGGGCCACGGACATTCCTCCTCGTCTAGGCCCGGCCTGGACTCCCGGGCTCGCACTACCGACGAAGCGTCGTCTACCAAAGGGAAGGCAAAAGTGCCGGTGATGCCAAGCAAGCAATCGCACCAGGAAGCAGATGACGCATTGACCAGGGTAAGGCCTCTCCCTGAGTCTGAACTACGACGGTCTGCCCGCTAACGTGCGTTCTTAGCACTTTATGCGGTCCCATAGCAGGTAACCTCGGCTCGTCTGTGCATTGCCATAGCATCGAGCCCTGGCTAAGCCCCGCTCGCAAGAGCAATCGTGACTTCCGGCCCCCCGCTAGGCGTCATTGACTCAAGGGCGGGCCGAGACCACGGCTCGGACTGCGCTGCCCCGGCCGCGCTGCGTCGGTCATCTCAAGTCGTGTGCTACTACATCTGCAGCACTTCTTTCGTCGCGTAACACACATTTACGATACCCCCTTCCGTTCATATCCTCGTGGTCGCCGCACCCGGCAGGTGGTGGAAGGAATCATTCATGCAGCAACAGGTTGGAGTTTGTTCATTGTCTTGGGGAAAGGATAATAGCCGAGACGCAGCAAACGGATTCGTTTAGCCGGCACAGCGTTCTCGAAGGACATGTTATACCTTGTCTTTTTAGTCTCTGCCATGGCTCCTCGCATCGTCGTCTGGGATTTGTACCTACGCTACACCCTTACACAGCCACGGTAGAGACAGGGCATATGGTTGCCGATGTCTGAGCAAGGGAACGCGGGACGCCTCATGACACCGGCAGAGGATATTATTCTTTCCCCTCATCCCGTACACGTTCTCTTTATCTTTGATATCTCGGCGCTATTTACCACATATCTATTTTTCCTCTAATTCTTTTTTCTTATCTTTCTTTTCTTCATCTGGGACAAGGGGGGAATGGGGTGGGGAGCAGAAAGGGATCTTGGATAGGGCAAATGGTGTTACTGGTCTGATATCTTACTTGTTGTTTTTAGTTATATTGTCTGCTTTTACACGTGTGCTATACTATACATACGGGGAAGTCTGTTCTCTCAATTGGATTTTCTTGATTGGGGAGATTGGAAATGAGAAGGCATTTCTTGGAGAGATGATCTTTTGACTATGACTTGTGGTGTCTGTTCTTGTTATCCGTGTTTCCGATTCCGTTCTGGCACACTTGTGCCTAGGAAGAGTTGCCACGCCCGCGGCTAGCCCGGGAAATGGGCGGTCCAGCTCGGGTACCACGGAGCTTGAGGTATGTGTGATTAAAGGCTCGGAACTTGGGGTCCCGGTCAGGGAAGCCTCGGGAGGCAGGCTTAAGGTGTTGCTCTGGGGCGATAGACTTTCCGGTGGCCGCGGCCCGGGCTGAGCCCGAGCCTTGCTGCGCGAGGGACAGTCGGAAGGGCTAGAAGGGAGGTTTGGCTTCGATGGGGGCGTTGCGCCGAGACTGACATGCGCTCACTTCGTTGGATTGGAAACATAGTCTTCGTGGATCAAATACTGTAACGCCAAAAGCCCATCCTTTATCCTTGAACCGCCCCTTCGTGACAGACCTAGACTCAAAGGTCAATGTAGGCCCCGGTGAACCCAATACCGACATCCCTAGTTCCCCTTCCTTCCACGGCGGTTCCCGTGCCCCTAAGTGAAGAACGCGGCTAGCTCTTGGGCTCCTCTTGTTTGGGTTCCTCCTTGGGCTCCTGCGGCTCGGCGGCCGGAATCTGGGACTCGAGGCCGGCTAGGATGGCGTCGAGTTTGGACTCGAGGGAGGTTAGGTTCGCCTCGAGCATCGAGGCGGTTTGTTCCCCTCTGTAGACCGTCAGTTCGTGCTTGGGAGGATTCATAATAATTTTCTTTTGAGGGGCTCGAGTGGTGAGTAGGGATGATGATGGGGGCATTCTCAAGACGGGTTTGGCGGTTCGATGAACGGGTGTATGTCGACGAAAGGGGACGGGGGGTTGCCGAGGGGGCGGAGTAGGTAGTGTCTGGGACGATACATGCATGGTATGCAAGGCACAGGAGGAGTATAGACGACGAAGATGGCGTCTCTAGGCATAAAACTACAAGCAGGGCCCAAGTAGTAGCCCAAACGACATCCCGAATCCAACAACTCCCTGCTTGGGAAATGGGACAAGGGGCATTGGAAAATACGAGCAGTAGATGGATAGAAGGGGGTTGGTTGGCTGGTTACCTGGCGATTTCCTTGAGCGCCTGCAATGACAAAAGATTGTCAGCCAACCGCCGCACGGCAGATTGCCAAAACGGGAAAAGCAAGAAGCGCCGCGGGATACCCGGTGCAAGAAAGTCCCTACCCCGGGGACCCCCACTCCGCGCCGGGACGTTCGGAAGCCGGGGTCGGGCCCTAGGGTTCAGGGAGCCTGTGTTCCCGCAGCTATCCAGGCAAGCACGCGAGGCAACAGGCCACACACGCAGCGAATAAAGGCAAAGGGAGGAAGGCTAAAAATGAAAATTGGCAACTCACCTCCGCCACCTCGCCCGCGACGTACCGCGAGCCCTCCACCGAGATGGCCTCGCCCGAGGACTCGCCGTTCGGAGCGGGGTTCTGGTCTCGGGGCTTGTCCGAGGACGACATGCTGACGGAGGTGAAATGTGACACGCGCGGCTCGGGCAGCGTTCGCTCTCGATGGTGGCGGTGGGTACGGACTAGGGGCACGCGATGGAGGGGGCAAGCTGGTTCCTGTTGTGTTGGGGATCGGGTGTTGGACGCGTAGATCAGAGATCGGGATCGGACATAAGAACTGGAGGTAATGCAGGTGGGTCTCGTTGAGGAACGGCGCGCGGGGGGAAAAGGACGGAATGGGCGGAAACCAACGTGGCGAGTCGAGTCAGTCCTGCGACGCTTATCCCGCGCTGACTACGCAAAGGTGGTTTTTTAGCGCCGCGCTTTCGTCCTGTTCTAAATTCGTGGCTCATTTCTCAACGCGAAAAGGAGGTTCAAGGTTAAAATAGGATCCCAAACGGCTGGGATGAGCGGCGCTAGCTGGGAAGCGTGCTTGAAGCTTGGATGGGAAAGTGGCCTCACTTGGGCTCGATTTCTGCTGCGAAAGTCACGCAGGCCTCGGGGGGCTTCTCCTGGGCATCTTCCTCTGTTCTCACTAGTGCACACCCATCACACCGCGTGGCAAACGGGAGAACCTTCTCCGTCATCCCCAAGTCGCCGAGCGCTGTGGGAGATGTACACGAATTACATCCACCCGTCGTATACTGGCCGTATTCGGCAAGGTTTGACGAGCCCATCACCACGCCTCTGCGTCATCCATCCCTGGTCAGACGGACGCGGGTCCGTGCTTGTAGGCGGAAGTCGCCCGTCCTGTACAGGTACAGGAAGTGACGGCCGTGACGACCGTGACGGAAGAAGCTCGGTGAGCGGGGTGGATCGCGTTGCTTCGGCCACCACGTCCCCGGGCTCGTGCCTCCAAGAGCGAGTGGGGCGGGCGCGGGCCACGGCCCCTTGACCAGCCGCAAGCCACGGATGGGACAGTAGATGCATCATGATGTCAGCTGGGTCCACATGAGGGGCGGGGCAAATCGGGACGTGCACCTGGGATCACATCCCAAAATGTCTCTGTTCTCCTGGCCCGGTACGTTGCACTAACTTCCCGAGGGATTATCAGGGGACATGGGCGAGAGTCGTGCGTGAAGGAGGCGGCGCCAGGTTCTTGTCCCCAATGAGATCATCGGCGCCATGTGAGGCACAGTCCAGCTCCGAGATCTGAACATCAGAGACCCCTTCCAGCCTTAGCGGACGGGGGGTCCCCGCTCGTCCTGCCGGATCGATCGCGGCTACGGGAAGGGCAACGGAGCCGAGGGCGAGAGCGAGGCCGGTTTTGTCGGCGCGTGCCGTCCATCTACCACCAACGGCGTGGGTCAAAGCCAAAGTTTCAACTTGCAGCCTCTCCCGGCAGACTCCTCCATGTAATATCACCTAGAATAGTGTCGGGAGGAGCACCGACCGAGGACGCTGCTCCCCATACTGAGTAAGGATCTGCAGCGGAGAAGGAGGCTTTCTCCGCGCATACCGGCCCCGGCCTGCAATGCGGCGTTTCCGGGTGTCAATCTCCGCGTCGGCTGGTCCCCCCGGCCATGATAGCATCTGTTTTTTGACTCCTCCGCCGACGTTGGGGCTGCCGAGGCGCGACAAACCGCGCAACGGGCGAGCCTCTCCGGAAGTTCGCCCCACGCGCAACACAGTGACACCTGTCGCCACCTCCGGCGGCCGTCGGCGTAAGAGTTTGTAACAGTCCGAGCACGAGGTCTTGAATCGGGGTCCCGCCGATAGTGAGAGGCCGGCTCGCGTCAGTGGACGCGTAGTCCCTAAATATCGCCCCAAGTTGCCAGGGAAAGCACTGGATGAGAGAGGCAGACACCGATTGGGCGGCGTGGTTGCCAACCAACCAGTGAAACGGGGGCGGGTCCAAGAACCGACCCGCCCTACCGCCGATCTGTGACGTCACCCTGCATTTTCCCTGGTCTACTTGTAAGTGAGCTGGACCTGGATCGACTGTGTCGTGCAACGGGCGACGGCAAGAAATGGTGGTGCGAGATGGAGATGTTGCTCCGCGCCGTGTGGACCGAATGGTTTTGATCTTCGCCGCCGATGATGCTGGGCTCGCCTGGCGCAGTGCCAGGAGTAGCGCCCGTGGACCGGAACGCGGGTCCGCTGTCGAGCAGGCGCTCCTCGCGATGGCCCTGGGCCCAGGAGGCCGTCCATCGCGCTCCACCCTCTAGACTATCTGTACTGCTCTGTCGGGTCGCAGATCCAACGTCAGCTTCATGTGGAGGCGCATGGTTTCAGTGAATTCCCGCTCGGCGAGGCTATGCCAACATCGTCGTCGCATTGGACGCATCGGGCCATCGGGTGGGGAGGACTCGCCCACCGGGGCCCTCGCGGGTGAAGGGTGCTGCTTCTCTTCATCCCCCGTCCGAGCTGTTACAGTAATACATGGTCTCCCCGCCACATGGGTCACTGTGCTACCTCCTGTGACGGTGATTCAGACCGTCTACATCGAGCATCCATTGAACCGAGCTTCAGTAGGTACTCGATAAATCGGGCCGCCTGCCTGTTGTACTTGCATGTGGACTTGAGACTAAGCGAGAATACCCTTGCACTTCGTCTCATCCTGTCACCTTCCCTGCCCTTCTCCCGGCCCACGCCGGCTGTGGGCTTTAGCGCCACGTTTACCCATCCGAGGAAGGCGGGCCCCGCGCGAAAACATCTTGAATAGGAAAGAGCGTTCTGGGAGTGGGCATTTCCATGGGAGATCAGCCAGTAGCCCAGTGCTTCTCGTGGCGTCCGTGGGTTTCTCCTGCCCTGTGTGCCTGCCTCCCACCATCTCTCCCAAAACCGGGGCCCATCCCTCCTTCCTTGTGGCTGCCCTCTTCCCGTGGCTGTCTCCCCACTCCGTCACCCCCAGCCCACCCACCACACGTCATCCATCTATGTATTTGTAGGTAATCCTATGGATGGGGTAATCTACTTAGCTGCTAGATGGCCTAGGAAGCAAGGCTATCCAGTACAGAGCACAGACTGGCCCAAGGTGTGGAGAACCGTTTCTCTTCCCGTACCCACCGCGCTGCGCTGTGCTCATGCGAGCCCACCTGCCATCTGCGCCCCGTCTCGATTCCCCGCCCCCCCTCCTTCTGTTCGGAGGTAATTCCAATTCCGCCTCTCATCTGTGATGCTTCACGGCTTTCGGTACCCAGCCAGGGCCCCGGCCAACATCGATGACCTCGATCCGCCACTGGATTCCCAGAACATACCCCCGTCTTTTTCCGATCCACCCCCGGCTTTGCGATTCCATGATAATCCCAGCCGATTCGAGCAGTTTGCGCACTTCCCGCAACCCACATGTGCATTCCCACCCAACCGCTCGCCCTCAATACCTCTAATTCGGTGGAGGCCCCACACTGACGAAATCCTCTTGTGTCCATACCGTCCGTCGCTCCAACTAGCTTTCCAGTGACAGGGGGACGCCATTAACGAGGCATTCGCGACGCATCGACATGGGGCATTTCTCGGACCCATCCAAATTCAATCTTATCTTGCAGTCAAATTTCGGTCATCACACGTCAAACCTCTTGCAAGGTCTTCAAGGGCGAGGCCAGTCTCGAGTTCAACCACGCGTTACTTTTTCCATCATTCCATTCCCATATAGCTCCTCAGCAGCCCTTCCACGCTCTCCCGCGCTGCGAGCACCATCGGTAGGCAAAACCGCCATCCACTCTGCATTGCCCGGCGAGCTAAACGATATCATCCTCCCAAGACCAACCCGACCGACGATCCGCGTCATTCAGAAGCCGATCCACACGCTTGGTATTCCCGACCTTGAAATTTCCAATAAGTCTGAAAGGTATCGCCTGGTTCTTTGAAAGAAAGCCCCGTCATCCGAGCTGTGAGGTTGTTTTGAGGCAAATGGGTGTCTCTGTGGAAGTCCTTGTTTCCTGTTAAGTCTTTAGTCAATTCTGACGAATCATCCAGGAGAGGTAACGACCAAAGACGCACGTTTGTGCCGACGAAGTCAGAAGTGTTGGAGAATCGAGTTTCGAAGCCGCACAGCGGCCGATAGAGAGGATATCGACGGTGAACAAGTGACTTCTGTCCCTTGCGGAGCCATCGATTAACCGTCATCGGATCGAATACCCTGGCCGTGGGAGTAAATTCGCCGCTTCGATGACACAAGCTCTTCATGACGTGTTCTCTGGACTGGAGATGACCCAATACCTGGGGACATTCCTAGATCAGGGATTCGATACCTGGGACAGTGTCCTGGATATAACTGAAGCGGACCTGTACGTTGAGGCTCCCTTGATCTGATAACCGCCTCCCGCTGTCCCAGGAACCGGCTGCTGACGGTTGACATGGAATGCAGGGAAACATTGGGCGTGAAACTAGGCCACCGCCGTGTAAGTCGCATGCCTCCACACTCGAATAGAAAAGCACTGTTTCTAGTGAGGGGAAATGAGAGGCGGAACCCGCGGTGGCTAATCGAGTTGCGTGTTTAGAAACTCCAGAGGCAGATCGCACATGCTCGCGGAGTTCCGGCGAACACGGCGCTCCAAAGCTCCCAACAAAACGAAGCCCGGGAGTCGAACCACGAACCCGGGCAGTCTTCAACACGTCGAGAGGAAGCGCCTGGAGAGGGGGCTGCGACGAAGCGAAGGTATCGGAGACATCCGAAGGTGTGTGGCATGCAACCAATACCTAAGATTGCTTTGTCAACGAACCCACAACTTATACGCGCCCTGCACTATATTAGCCAGACAAAAACGCCCCAGAACGGCCCCCGTCTGCATACGTTTTGTTCTCGAATAGTGAGTCTCGCATCGCGTGCCGCCTGGAGACGAAATCTCAGGTCGGATTCCTTGTCGTCCGGAGCCCGGTCCGACGAAGCCAATTGTTCACGAAGCCCTGACAGTTATTTTAGTGACGCGGGAGCAGCTCAAGGGCCAGAATCTCTCCTTCACCGAGATTGCGAAGATTGTTGGCGAGAACTGGCAACACGTCTCGAAAGAAAGAAGGGAGAGGTTCGAATCCCAGGCTCAACAGGCAAAGGACAAGTATAGGCGTGAACTGGCCGAATATAAGAAAACGCCGGAACACGAAACGTACAGCCAATACCTGCAAGATTTTAAGAAAAGGCAAGAAGCTCGCGGTAAAGGTAAGCATATATATACCTACTTCCAGCATTTCCGACACACTTGTCGATTGGAGTGGACAATCGTTACGACTTATAGTCGACGAAATCCGGTGCAACTTGGATTGACGCTGTGCTCCCACATCCCAGCAGACCTTCCAAAAGGTCCCGCGCCAAAGGCAGGCCGGAATCACCGTGGCAGTACGGGCAGCATTCCCGACTTGAGCAATAGAGCACGGAGGACCAGTCCGTACCAGATACCAGAGCCAGCATCTCCAACCAGACATCAAGGCACCGGTTCGGTAAGCGGCTGGAGTGAGCCGCATGAGCAATCCACGTGTACGCCGGAAGCATCGACGTCTCCCGTGGCTAGCACTGCGGAAGGCTCGTTCGGGAACACGAACCTTGTTGCGCAGAGCGGTCCCCACCCCTACCAGAAACTGCCGTCGTTGTCCGACGTACTCGATGACAGAGTCCCCGGTGGCTGTGGGCCATACCTCCCACCTGCAGACAGGACCACCTATGCCAACTATACATTGTCTAGGAGGCCGGCCATCCCCGCGAGAGCAGGCGACTTCGACTGGGCTTCCGGTGTCAACTAACGCGGGCCACCGAGTGCCAGGATCGGCGACGCGCGCAGCTTTGTCTATTTAGTCATTGATGTCCAGCCCTGTGGAAAGCGGGGATACAAACCTGGACTGCTGACGGCTGGGAGACCGAGGGATTGAAGAAAGGGAAGTGAGTCTTGTGGCCTGGCGATGTTCGGGGAGACTGAGGCGGCGTGAGGGGAATCGACATGACGATAAGAGATGAAGTGGGCCTTGTGGATAACCCCTTGACCCTCGGGCATCGCCAACGCCGGGAAGCGGTGATATCCACCGCATCTCTTGGACAGTTTCATTTGTGTCAATGTTTGGCTCCGGTTCTTCGCACTCGCACGGCGCAAGGTTGGATTAGCGTTTGTTGAGGTCTCGACCCCGGGGACGTGGTATAATGGGAGGGAATGGAGTGAGGTGACCCCACATGAAAAGGGAAACAACAGGAATGGGGTGGGTGACTGGCTTCCTGGAAGCGCGGAATGGCAAGGAAGATTGGAAAAGCTGGGCCCTGCGGAAGACAAGCGCAGGCTGCCTTTGGCGTTCATTGGGAACTTCTCGGTTATGTCTGATGCTATAAACACGAGAGCATGGAATTTGCGGGAAATTTAATGAGTGATGAGTATGACGAGGTGCCCTCTTATGAGTGAATTATCCTTGGGATGTTGAAAGGTGCATGGTGGGTTTAATAGGGTGGCCACTAGCCTCCGTTGTTATGGATGGGGGAAGAAAGAAGGGGATGAAGGGACTTGAGTTGTCTTGATGTTTGCTGTTGGGACGATGGAGGCTCGAGGAGGGGGAGTAATTGGGGTGTATGGCAGACTCTCGATAGGTAGGCCGGGAAATGAGGAGTAAGGAGGCCCGCACTCAACGGCGCGGATCGGAAGAAGGGGAAGACCAGGGGTGAAGTGAAGCAGAAGCGCGACACAAATACCGTGGGCTCGAGCTGATGAATGCCCTTCTAAGCCACGAGCGTGAAGCCCGACGCACAGACGGGTGTTAAAAAACCGATTCAACCCCCCCGGGGAAAAAGTTAAAAACAAAAAAAAAAGCAGCAGAGTATCATAAGGGGAAGACGAGGAGGAAGACGCAGTCTCGGGGGAGAAGAATAGCTGAGGTTGGTTTAAGCGTCGTGGGCGACGCGGGAAGGTGGTCCGCGCGGAGTAAATGCTCCGGCGTGGGAACGCGCCAAGCCACGTCGGCGGCGGGTGGGAGTGGGGGCGCTGCCACGCGACCACACCCCCTTGGGGTTCCGGATTGGGATTGCGGGACGGAACGGATGCTGGGGGATTCTGCCGCAATGGGGGATTAAAGACGCGGAGAGACGCGGAGAGACGCCGGATGTGGAGCGGGGTTACTTGATATGCAAATGGTGGGAAGGTTTGGTGCGAAGTATTGTGGCGCTTTTATTCCTCCTCCACCTCAGCTTATGAAAAGAATCGCCATCGCCATCGCCAAAAAGATATCGTGTTAACAACCATGTCACCATCCATCCCATCACTCATTACGAAAAAGAAGAGCTCCGCCCTCCCCCCAAAAAAGCAACAAAAACAAAAATAACTATGATGATGAATGATGATAATCATAAAAATGACGTCCCTCATTCCGCCTCCAGCTCAGCCTTCCAGTCCCTCTTAATCGTCAGCTCCGTCAAGTCGGGCGCCTCGGAGATCTCGAGCCCCTTCTCGTTGGCGAGGTGCAGGAGGCAGATGAAGCAGAAGCTCGTCGAGATGTCGTCGAGCGCCTGCTTCGGGTACACAGACTGCAGCCCGTTCATGACCTCGGTGAACTTAAGCGTCGGGTCGTTGTCGGCGGGGGGCTCGGCGGAGGCGGGGGGAGGTGTTAAGAGGCGGGAGGAGTCGGGGTCCTGAGGGTGCGGGTTAGCGATTTCGTTCCTCCCGGGGGACATCGAGACTGGGTGGGATGGGATATGGGGAGGCCTCACCTTCTCGAGGCCCTCAAACGGCATGCCCTTCCACAGCTCCTCCTTCAGCCGCCGCACGTCCACCTTCTTCGCAACGCGCGCGTACTGCACGTACTCGGGCCTCACGCGCCTCGTCGCCGTAACGAGCGTCGTGCCGAACGGCCCCGCCATGGTCCCGCCCGCCTCGCCGCCCAGCGCAGCCGTTAACCCGATCCCGTCCGTCATCCCGGGCGCGAGCTCCGCCCCAGGCGAGAAGTGCTCCCTCGCGTCGGCAAACTCAAGGTCGTCATCATCATCATCCATCCCACCCGCAAACGGCAGCCCATCGTCCTGGAAGAAGTTGGCGTCGTAATCACCCTGCGGCATCGCCGTGTCCTCGCCCTCCCCACCCTGCGCCGGGTCCTTCCTCTGCGCCCAGAACGCCTCGTCCATCTCCCCCTCCGGCACCTCCTTGTCCTCCTGGGGGCCAGACCCGAAGATTCCACCCCCGCGCGCGAAGACGCGCCGCCGGTTCATCCGCGCCTTGGGCTTGAGGAACAGGCTGAGGAGCTCCCGCGAGCTAAAGTGCTTGTCGTCCGGGAGGAGGTTCCGCGTCTTGGACTTCCAGTCCTTCTTGGGGAGCGATATCGCCGCGTTGCTCGCCGCCTGCGTGAATACCACGTCCGCGACCGCCGGGTCGAGCGGCGACGAGAAGTCAATCTCGAACGGCTCCTTCTCCTTGCGCGGCCGCTTCGTCGCGTCCGCCGGCTTGTTGACGTCCTTGATCTTGCGGATGCGCCAGTGCTCCGCGCTCGACCAGTTCTTCTGCAGCGCGTGGTCGAAGTAGCTGAGTATGTCCTCGTGCGACCCGCCCGCCTTCTGCGCGTTGTTCATGGTGACGACGTAGTCGCCCGCGTCGTCGAACCCTTCGCCACCCTCGCCGTCCTCGCCGCCGTCTGCACGCGCCGTGTCGAAGACGCGCATCTGCGGCTCTAACGCGGCCTCGCGCGCCCACGCCTGGCCGCCCTCGCCAAAGCCGACGTCGCCGCCGATGTCGAAGGCACCGAGGCCGAGGTCGTCGTCGTCGAACCCGACGGGGTCATCATCGATGAGCATACCGGAGTTGTCGCCAAAGGCCCCCGAGCTCTTATCCTGGTCTTGCCGGTCTTCCGGGGCCTTGAGGAACGGAATGTCGAGGGACCCAGAGGGGTCGCCCAGCTCAAAGGTCTTGAGTGACGGGCACACGTCGAGGTCGTCGAGGCGGCCGAGGTCGGGGACGAACCGAGCAGCGAGGCTGGCAAGGTCAATCTCGACGGGCTCTTGCTCCTCCTCCTCGGGCTCCGGGGTTTGTTCCAAAGTAGACCGCTCGCCGGTTGCCGTTTCATCCTCGTCCTCTTCCTGCTGCTCCTCAGCGTCCCTCTTTTGCTTCCGAGTGGACTGATCGCCGAGGTCGTCGCTGCTGTCAAAGACAATGCGCCCTTGCGAGTCGATCATCAAGTGATTTAATAGTAGGCCCTTGGCGCCGCCCTCGTCAAAGTCCGCCGAGGCCTTCTTGAACAGCGGGTCTACCGCAAACTCCAATTCGAACTTCTTGAGTTGTATGGATTCGAAAGAGGGCGCGAGGGTCGCCTCGGATGAGCGCGACTATTATTTCGTTAGCGCCAGAGAAAGGGTAACATGGGAGAGGGCGCCGCTGTTACCTTCTTCTTGGGCTTCTTCCTAACAACCCCATCCTCGTCGACCTCCTCATCGCTATCCTCGCCCTCCTCTTCGTCACCTTCGCGGCCCTTCTTCTTGTTGTTGCTGTCGGCGAGACCGCTGAGCAGCTTCCCGGTCTCCGTCGCGACGCTGTCAACCCTGCTCGTGTAAATCTTGACGCACCCGTCAAGCGTACAGCTGGCCTTCTGGAAGTTGACCCCGTCGCCCTCCTTCAGTAGTGACATGTCGTGGAAGTAGTCGATGAGCGCAAAGTTCCACGAGTTATTAGCGTTGATCTTGTTGTCCGTCGCCATCTTCATCCACTCCTCGAAATTGGCGAGGATCGGCACCCTCTTCATGGGCGTCACGGCACTCCCTCCCACCACGACGTCGTCATCGTCATCGTCTGCCCGCCCGGTGATGGTGCGGCGGCGCGGGGTCTGCGGGTTCGAGCCGGGCGAGGCGGTCGCCATCCTGCCGGCTCCCTTCCGGGGGGTCGCCGCGAGTTTTATCTGGTGTATCTGGGCGTCCTGGAGGGCTTGTCGCGAATGTAGCCGCCGCGCCTTCTCCTGTGCATCGTCGTTGAGGGGGATCCTGTCGTTGAAAGTTTACTCCATTAGCGTCGCGGCGCTTCGCGACCCCGTTGCTGGGGAGGGGTAAGGCGGCGTGAGACATACTTAATCGGCGATTGCTTGTATGGGGTTGCCGTTACGGATGCAGAAGCGGCTCTGCTTCCCGCGGGACGTGGGCCTTGGGCGACTCGGGGCATTTTAGTTGATTTGAGGCCGATCGTGGAGGCCGGGTGTGTGCGTGTTGGTGTTGCCCTGTCGCGTCCGTTGGCCGCATATTCCGAGTAATCATTCATGTAAACAAATAATGACTTCGGTACTTCTGAGTTCCTTATCGGCACGTGACGATATGCGATGGTAGCCATGTGTGGCAGTGCTAAACTCAATACCCAATGGTACCGCGCTAATGGACCTCGCCCGGAAGCAAGGGTCCGTGTCCTCGGTACGCGAACAGCCGACAGTATCAATAGAGGGGAAGCGGTACTAGTGACCTGACATTCGCCGCGCACCGCCCCTCCGCAACCACCCTGATTGGAACAAGGCCCATTCGAGTTGTCGACTCTAGGCAGGCATCGTCATCGAACTGATATCCCCCCTCGCCCGCCCGCTCTGTGGCTAGTTTGCTCTCCTCTCCTTCGTGTTTACAATTTCACCCTAGAGCTTTGATACCCTGGCGGAAGAGAGTCTCCTGACTCTCGATTACGCCCGCAGACGGCCAATAATGGCCTCGATTCACAGCCCATGATATCACAAGATTCCACGATGCCTCGCGTGACCCCTCCCAGGGCCAAGGCCCGGACCATGTTTCGACCGCGGCCGTTCCTCACGGCAGTTACGATCATTACGCTCCTCGTCGCGGCCTCGTATATCCAGGATTCGATCCTTGGCACCTCGAGCAGCCAATCTCTCCTACGCTCGAGATCCGAGGCCAACGAGTGCTCAGGCGTCCACCAAGCCCAGGATGTATGCGCCTACGTCAGGGCGAACTGTGAACATGAGCAGCCGTCCCTTATCCCCTACCTCAACCTCTACTATTGCACCTTTGGATATGCCCGCGTCGCAGGATTCGTGCTCCTGGTTCTGTGGCTGGGCCTCCTCTTCTCGACCATTGGCATCGCGGCCAGCGACTTCTTCACGCCGAACCTCCAAACGATCGCGACCGTCCTGAACATGCCCGAAAACCTGACCGGAGTTACCTTCCTGGCCCTCGGCAATGGATCCCCGGATTTGTCCAGCACCATCATGTCGATGCGATCCAATAGTGCTGCTCTGGCCGTGGGCGAACTCATAGGTGCCGCTTGCTTCATTACGGCCATCGTCGCAGGGTCGATTGCGATGATAACGGAGTTCAAAGTCGATAAACAGAGCTTCGTGAGGGACCTGGTGTTCTTCATCGTCGCCGTCATGTTTACGCTGGGTTTCCTGCTGGACGGGGCGCTGCGTTTCTCCGAGTGTATATTTATGATTGGATATTACGCCTGTTATGTCCTCGTCGTCAGCGGATCGCACTTTTACGTTAGCAACAGGGATAAGCGTGTTGCCCGCGCCGAGGAGAGAGCTAGGGCAGTCGAGCAATCGCTACAGGAGGGTGGTCAGGAGAGGTACCGGGACGAGGGGGAATCTGCGGCGGGTCAGGATCAGGGCCCCCCTGGTTTCTCGGCTCCTGACTTCACGCCCGGCGAAGGCTCAAGGCCGGATGCTATACCCCAGATTGAGATCGAAGGTACCCAAGCAGACCAAGAGCCGGAAAGCGAAAGCGAGCACAGGAAGCACATTAGTGCGGAAATCGCCAACAGCATGCGAGTCAGACGGTCGATCGGCGGCCGTAGAAATACGGGAAATCTCATACGGCCCAGTTTGGTGGGGGCACTGGAACTCAACTCTGCGTTGAAGCGGTTTAGGGAAGACCAGGCGGAGCAGCGTCAGCCGGCCCATACTCGTCGCCACTCCATGCAGAGCGTACCCCAAGTCAATCGGAGTCGTGTTAACAGCGCCATGAGTCCGACCGTGCCGGCAGGCCAGATGGCGCCAGCGACGCGGGATAGGGCAGTCTCTCACACGGGGAATGTCACCGCGCCTACGACGAGGCCTGGGCCTATGTTGCCCGACGGCCCGAATGCGGCCGTCGCCGAAGGTTCGACTGCCTCAGGGCAGTCGACGCCGCGCCGCCACCGCCCACGCCTGTCGGGGAGGTCGTTCCAGCTAGATGGCAACCTCGCGGTGCCGCCCCCTGACCAGGCCTCTACGAAACCAGAGCATCCGACCAAGGGGACCAGTGCCGGCCCACAGTCTCTGACCCCAAGCATGGCGCTCGATATACCACGTCCACGAAGCACGTCTAGTGATCGTTCAGAAGTCCTTAGCCCTTTCCCTGGACTAAGCGAGTCTCCCCTTCCAATGACACCGACTTCCGAAGTGGGCGAGTCGCGGCTACCGCAACTTCCACTATTATCTGCCGCAGCTAACATTATCAACAATAACGTTAACAATTGCTACGCCAACGAGATCGATGGTGACGACTATGGCTACCACGAGCACCAACCCACTCTGCGCTGGTGGCCATACTCAATCCTACCTCCGCCGGAAACCATCGTGGCCACGCTCTTCCCGACGCTGCAGAACTGGTCGGACAAGGGCACGATGGACGCCTTCGTGAGCGCCCTGTCGGTACCAAGTGTGTTCCTGCTCTCGGTCACGCTCCCGGTTGTCGACACTAGAGGTCCCGATCCGGACGAAGAATCCGAGTGTACGAGGTTGAACGCGGGGATCGAGGCGTCCCGCCGCTTGGTGGATACTGAGTGGGATGAGTTCCGCAGACACAGGCGAGCGAGCTCTCGAGGATCGTCTGTACGAGGGTCCCCGACGCCCCTGTCCCCTATGAGTCTAGGGGACGTCCCGCTGCGTCACACCGGGCCGATCCCTAAAGTGGTTCGGGGCCCGGATGACCCAGCTGGCCAAGAGGACTGGCTTGAAGACGAGTCGATTACCAGCGAGGAGCTCATGGGGTGGAACAAGTGGCAGGTGTTGCTCCAAGTCCTCGCGGGGCCCCCCTTCGCCACCCTGATCACTGCCTCGTTACTTTTGGAGCAGCCGCGGGAAGCCACGCTGACCGCCATACGGTGGTCAACGCTCGTCTCGGCCGTGCTGTTCCTGCTCGTCCTCCTGACGACGAAGCAGGAGGTGCGGCCCAGATTCCATTGCCTCTTCTGTTTTCCGGGATTCCTCATCAGCGTCGCGTGGATCGCGGCCATCGCGGGCGAGGTCGTTGGCGCGCTCAAGGCCATAGGGTTGATCTGGAGCATCTCGGAGGCAATACTCGGCCTGACAATCTTCGCGGCGGGGAATAGCGTGGGGGACTGGGTGTCCAACTATACCATTGCGCGGCTGGGCTCACCGGTGATGGCCTTGTAAGTCTCGCACCCTAGGGCTCGACCTCTCGAACAATGTGCTGACTCTTTCTAGCTCCGGCTGCATCGGCGGCCCCATGCTCAACATCCTTCTCGGAATGGGCACCGGCGGCCTCCTGGGCATGGCCTCCAAGGAGCGCCACCGGCACGGCAACCACCCGGACCCGCCCTCGATGTGGGAGCCGTACCGAATCCAGATCAGCGGCAGCCTCGTCGTCTCGGCGGTGACGTTGCTCCTGACGCTGGTCTCGCTGCTTATCTTCGTGCCGCGAAATAAGTGGGTGTTTGGCAGACGGCTCGGCACGGGGCTTATTGTGCTGTGGTGCCTGGGCACCGGGGTGAACCTTGTTATCGAGATGACGGGGGTGTGGAGCGACGTCGCGACGGGGTCTCTGCATGGCTGGATGGGCCGCATATAACCAGTGAACCAAGGGGTTCCAGAAAATTGGGAATGGAAATGGAGTCTGCTTATTTATATCTGGGCGTCTGGGGGGGATGGCACGCGTTCTCATATTGGCCGTGCTTCACTCGGCTTCTTACCCTCCTCTGGTAGCGAGAAGGGTGTACATGTATATGGGAGAACAGGGTGCATACACGATTAGCGCAGCGAGATGAACCAATTCCAGCCAAGTTGAATTTGAAGTAGCGGGACATGCTCGAAGTAGCCCGTCTCACTAAGACGGGGTCCACTCGCGGCAGGTCAGACGTCCCCGAAAGGTAGCATCGGATCGGAGATACGGGCGGGAGACCCGCTTTTACCCCTAAATCCTCCCGTCTTGGCCGCGATCCGGTGACGACGCCCAGCCGCTCGGGTGCTGGAGCTCTACGGACGGGTTGGCCCGAGCTGTTGTTTTTCCACTTCCTACACCCGCTAGGTGCATAGGGGGTCCGCTCGCCAACCACGGTTTCCCTTCGATTTTACTCGCGGGAAGCCGGCGGCAGGGGCTGCGTGTGGCTGATTCGAGGTGGCCCGAGTTGGCCCGTCTCGAGAAGTGGATGCCGCCTCCCTGAACAGACGGTCTCATACCGGCCAACAATCAGGGACGGCATGGTTCCCTCTTGAAAATCTGCCTACGTATTGTCAGTAGACAAGTTTCTACAATCATCCACGCGCGTCCACAAGTGGCGCAGCCTTGGACGGGCCCGATAAACCGGCCCCTAACGCCAGAATCACTGGTCGTGCCGGTGGTGGCCCTAGATTGTATTGGCTCTCAGCGAAGAGGGCTCCCAGTCCGTGCATCACCAGTTGGCAGGCTGTCATTCGCAGCAGCAGCATGTCGTGCGACAACCAGGCTGCCTTGACGAGTCTCCAAGGCGTCCGCTGGCCCTCTGTGCAGAGTGGCGAGGTATAAGAGGGCGACAGCCCCTTTCACTCATATCTCGGCGGGCTCTCTACACCTATATATCTCCTATCAACAATATTTTGTGACTGATTCAGCTTAAGAGATATCATGACAGATTTGCAGAGCAGAGCTGACAGTTTGAGGGGGGAGTGGGAGGTCTGCAAGGCCCAGGAGGACCGGAAGAGCGCACTGATCACGGCAAGTGGCCTGCCCTTCCCCGGACCCTTCCGGCTGCCGCTAACCGGTCGATATCCAGGATCTCTTCGATGCACTCGACGTCTCACAGGCTGATTCGAAGGGCGCCAAATTCGATTTGGAAGTTCTGAAAGATGCCATGATTGTTACCCGGAACCGCCTCGATGAGACCATACAGCGGGTTCGAGATCTCGAACATGAGAAGGTAGGAGACAGCCCTCTTCGATTCCTACGCCCCCACCTTGCCCCCTCAAGTGCCTGACGCCGCATAGAAACGCCATGCTTTTGTTTTGGTCCTTATTGATGGGGACTCTATGCCAGTAGGACCACCCCTTCCGAAACCCGTTGGCCTGTCCTTACTAAACACGCCCTCCAGTTTAGAGATGAGCTCGTCAGGCAGGGCGTCGAGGGTGGCAAGCGGGCGGCTAGCCTCCTCAAGCAGGCCGTTGAGGACGAGTTGAGGTCATCTGCGCGGGTCCCCGCCCCTCATATGCAAGTTATGGCGCGGGTGTACGCCAACGTGAAGGGGCTTGGCAAGACGTACAAGGACGCGAACGTGCTGCCGCGGTCCGAGTGTCTGGACGAGTTCATTCGCGGGTTTAACATGGGCGATGCCCTATGCGATTATGTGGATGCTGGCATTGGCAAAGAGTGTTCGGACGAGAAAGTCAAGGGTGAGTTTGGGATCCAACGAGTCCCGCGCAGACCTTCCTCGTCCCGGCTTCTGACAAGGATTCCCAACCGTAGCTGTTTTCAGATCGTTCATCTCCAACGTCCACTGCCAGCGAATTTACTTCGGCGCCTCGGCCGACAACGGCTACGCCCGCCTCCTGGGGCCCTACCTCGAGACCCCGGAAGCATGCGACCGCGTTTGCCTCCTTGAGGGCCCGCCCTTTGCACGGGAGCTCAACGATATCAAGCACCGCCTGGGCACTGCCACCTTTGGCGACGTCTTCCGGGACAAGAAGCTGCCGACACTCAAACGCCGCGTATCCTGGCAGACGACGCCGCCGGCGACCCCCTCGATAGACTACGCGACCGTCGCCTCGCGCCCGCCCTCGTTGCCCTCGCCTACCGCCCAGCACGACTCGTCGCCGACGGTCAAGATCCTCCGCAACGGCGCGGGCCAGCGCGTCGACTCGGATCTCAAGTTCTCGTCGCTCGACTTCCAGGACCTCAAGCTCCGGAAGCTGTGCAACAGGTTCCACCTGACGGGGAGGTGCCCGTACCAAACGAACGGGCGGTGCTACTACGAGCACGGCGACCGACTGGCGCAGCGGTACCGCGCGGCGCTGCTCGCCGTCTCGCGGCTCTCGCCGTGCATTGTGGGCCTGGGGTGCGACGACCCGGACTGCATCTCGGGGCATCGGTGCGCGCGGCGGGACTGCCACGCCGAGAACTGCCTGTTTCCACCCGAGATGCACGGCGTCGACGCGCAGGTTGTGGGCTGAGGTGGATACGTACGCTATCTGTGTTTGCTTTCTGTGGTCTTTCTCGTTGCCGATGGACTTCGGGAGAGGGGTTGCTGAGGATGTTTGCCATTTGCCGTTGCTCTATTAGATTGATCCGAATATTTAGTTGAACCTGTTTGGTTTGAACCTTCTTATCTCGACTAAGCGTGTTGATGGACATGTAAGTACATCGCCGGTCAAGTGGTGGCCGAGGAAATTACCGAGTATTGGGCCATTCTGGTGAGAGACGAGACCAAGCTCCCCTTTGGCCCGGAAGAGGAAATCAATGGTCCGGCGGTCGTCACATGCAGGGCCCCGCCACGGGTCCCTTACTGAGTGGCGACGGGCTGTCTTAGTGCTCGCTAGTAATTGGCTTCCCAGGCGTGTCCCTCAGGGTTCAAACCACACGCCACGCGTTAAGACTTCCTTAGCGCCCAATCCGGGGTTGCCAATACGAGACTAAGGGTCTCAGGGGCAGGTGCGACGCCGCCCACCCCTCCCCTGACCGCTCCTTCCTCCGAAAGCTTGTCGCCCCGCCATTTCCCTGTGGTGGCGCCTGCCCCATCAAAACCACCTCCACACCCAAATAGCACGATAGTTCCTTCCCTCTCCCCTTTTCCTCAACCCCCCAAGCGAAACCGAAACCGAACTTGATAAGAAATCAGCAACCATGGCCGCCTACCCTCCCCTCGACCAGCGTCCTCTCAAGGACACCATCTGCCTCTTCGATGTCGATGAGACGTTGACGAAGGCGAGGCGTGTACGTGCTTTTTCCTGCCCCGCTGGTGCCCCTCCCCCGCATCGCCGTTGCTGCGAAGCTCTGCCTTTGCAGGACAAGCGACTCTCACGCATTCCTTGGCTTTGCCGACGCTGCGAATATCCAATCGAACCTCGAAACCCCCAGAGAAGAATGAACAGGAGAATGGAGAGTCCGCGGAACAGGCAAGACTAACAACCGCCCCTCTAGACCGTCACCCCCGAGATGCTCGCCCTCCTGGCACGCCTCCGCGAGAAGTGCGCCATCGGCTTCGTCGGCGGATCGAACCTCGTCAAGCAGCAGGAGCAGCTGGGCTCCAACGCCATCGACGTCGTGACGCTCTTCGACTGGTGCTTCGCCGAGAACGGCCTGACGGCCTACAAGCTGGGCGAGCCGCTGCCCTCCAACAGCTTCATCGAGTACATCGGCGAGGAGCCCTACAAGGAGCTCGTCAACTTCTCCCTGCGGTACATTGCCGACCTCGACGTCCCCATCAAGAGGGGTACCTTTATCGAGTTCCGGAACGGCATGATCAACATTAGCCCCATTGGGAGGAACGCGAGCGTCGAGGAGAGATATGCGTATGAGAAGTTTGATCTGGAGAACAAGGTCCGGGAGAAGTTCGTCGCGGCCCTCAAGGAGAAGTTTGGCCACCTCGGTCTCACGTACGTCGACCCACCTCCCCCTCATTCCCTCCATGCCTCTGCCCCACCGCGACAATACAGATAAACTAACCCTCGCCCCGCGCAACAGTTTCTCCATCGGCGGCCAGATCTCCTTCGACGTCTTCCCTACCGGCTGGGACAAGACCTACTGCCTCAAGCACCTCGAGCGCGAGGCCCAGGACGGCGGCGTCGAGTACAAGACGGTTCACTTCTTCGGCGACAAGACCTTCCCCGGCGGCAACGACTACGAGATCTACAGCGACCCCCGCACCATCGGCCACTCCGTGGCGGGGCCCGACGACTGCTACAAGCAGGTCCAGGAGCTCTTTGGCCTGTAAGGGGTTAGGGGGCGTTTGGTGCTTGGGGTAGGGGGGCCCGTGAGAGGCAGGAACAAAAGCAAGGGGTAGAAGGGGAGGATGCTTGTAATGAGGTTACGTCAGGGCATGTAGACTCGGCATTTTGAGGCGTGCGTCTTCTTTTCAGATTAGAGCTCCGTCAATATAGTTGCCTGGATTACTCTTTCCCACTAATTCCCCAAGGACCGCACGTTCATCCCAAAATGACTGTGACTTGGACCGTGATGCTCACAAACGTATCATATAACCAGAAAATGACAAGAGTATACTAAAAACGCCTCATTAGACATACAATCTAACTCCCGAGACACATGACGCCCTCCCTCCTCCCCTCACAAATTCGGCACAATGACGGGCCCGTACTTGGTCGTCGCCGTAAACGCGCCATCCCCCTGCACCACAAAGTCCACCGCAAGACTCAACCTCGCCAGCCCCATCTGCTCCGGCGCAAGCTGCGGCGCCCCCATCCCGCCCGCCGCCGCCGCCACGGCGTCGGGGTCATACGCCACGACGGCGAGGTAATTCCTCCTCCCCATCAGCCTCCTCTGCTCCCTCGGCGCGCCGCTCGCGTCGTTGTGGAAGATCTCCATCATGTCCTCCTTGGTGTCCGACACCTCGTGCGTGGAGCGCTGCCCGTTGCGGGGGACGTACAGCGTCTTGTTGTTGTGGAGCATCTTGAGGACGTAGCCGTTCTGCGGGGCGGCGACGATGGGCGACGTGATGACCTGGTACATGGTCTTGGCGTCGGACGGGTGCGACGGGTCGTGCACGAGCCCCGCGCCGCAGGCGTTGACGCCGCCGGACAGGAACGTCATGCGGATGCCCTTGTCCTGCGCGATGCCCTGCAGCGTGCGGATGAGGTACGTGCGCTCGAGGTCCTTGGACGAGTGCGTCCACATGTCCTTGATTACCTCGCCAAAGTCAATCTCCCCGAACTGGTTCAGCACCGTCCCCATCAGCCCGCCCTTGCCAACCGCCCTCTTGACGTGCGTGAACCCGGACTGCACCACCTCCTTGCCCCCCACCACCCCGGCCACCGAAGACGTCACCTTGCCCAGCACGTTGTAGCTCGTGTTGACCGCCCGCTTGCCCGTCGCCACCGCGCCCGTGAGGCTCTCGACCGCCTCGAGGCGTGGGTACACAAGCGGGACGGGTACCATCCAGATGCAGTGCTGCACCGTCGGCGGCAGCGATGCGACCTTGGGGAATATGCCCTGGTACGTCGGCCCCGCCATGACGTGCGCCTGGTTCCGCTCCGACCTGCAGTCGGGCCCGACGACGGCGACGGCGGGGCCGAGGAACTTGACAAAGTGCCACCCCTGGCCCGTCACCGTGAACAGGTCCATCTCGCTATGCGCCCCCCGCAGCATCTCTACCGTCGTGTGGTGCTGGAAAAGGAGGTACATCTCCGTGGCTAGTCGGCCGATGTTCTTGAAGATTGCCGAGCTTTGCATATAGTCGGGGAACGTCCCGTACCCGTCGAAGCTGAGGATCAGAGGTTAGCAACTTATCCAAAGGGGCCGTGGCTGTGTTCTGTACTCACATGTCGTGATCGTCAACCTGCAAGACGTGGGGGATCTGCGCAAAGGCTTCCCGGAGGAACGGCTGGTCAAAGTGGCTGGTGTAGTAATGGAAGTACGCATGCGACACATCTTCCTCGTGCCTCGCCGTCCACTGCGTGTTCCTCCGGTTCTCCTTGCCCCTCAGCTCAATCCACTGCTTCAGCAGTGGCACCTCCTTCCACAGCCTGTCCCCGTATATCTGGTTCCCCAGCCCGAGCTGCACGTGGAAGCCGCCGCACTCGACGTTCTTCTGCAGCACGTCCTTCCACATGAAGCTGACGCCCCCGAGCTTCGAGCGCTCTCCCTGCGACGTGGAAGGCGCGAAGTCGTTCCCGGAGTGTGCGATGAAGCGCCAACCCAGCTCGTTCCGCCCGGCCACGACGAACTCGTACCTCGTACACCCGAGGTGGGAGGTGATGGCGTACGTCCAGCGCTCCGTGCCATGCTCGCTCATCGGGAGGTCCAGGTCGTATTTGTAAAAGTTCCACCGCTGATGGACGTGGATGACGTGCGGCATGAGCTGCCGGGGGTTCGGCGAGAGGTCGGCGCTGAGGTGGATGTGGATGGTCGGCGGCTGCGGCGCGTCGGTGACGATGAGGATGCTCCCGAACCAGACGCCTTTTTCGATGTTCATGTTCGCGTATCGCAAGTACGGGCCGAAGTAGACGCCGTTTGTCGGCTGGACCTTGAACACGTCCACGCCGGCGGAGGGCGGCGGCCCGGTGAAGCCCACGGTGGGGGCTGCGGAGGTGGCGACGCTCATGATGCTCTCAGCGTATCCTGGGGTACGAGGCGGGAACATGGGTGAGGCCATGCCCTGCTTCCCGCCAAAAAGCGGGGAACCGAGCGGGTTACCGTAGGTAGAAGCTGTCGGGGAGAGCGGCACAGCGTCGTGGGTGTGATTGAGAGGATTGGGCCCCTTGGGGAACTCCCACTGCGTCGACTGGGTGGCTAGGTGGATGTAGTAGTATTGCCCTGAATTCTGGTCGAGATGTGCAATCCAGCCTTCGGGCATGGGAGGAGGGGAAGCGGGGCCCGCGGCCGGTGGTGTACTGAAGGCCGGGGTTCCGGGAACGGCGACGGCTTGAGAAGCCTGAGGTTTCGGGTCCTGTCGCGACTCGTTGGCAAACGCCGGGTGCCCCGAGTCATTGGAAAGAGCCGGATGGCCCGCGTTGTTATTGGCAAGCGCCGGGTGCCCCGAGTTATGAGCTGCCGATGCTGCCGATGCTGCCGATGCGGCGCTTCCCTGCACCGCGTGGCCTTGCTTGCTCTCCGGCGGAGCGGATTGTTGGCTGACCGGGCGTCCCTTTTCATTGGGGTAGCCCGGGCCGCCACCCGTGAGACTCGAGTACGCCGGCGGCGGTGTCTTGTCGCCCGCACGCTGGAAGTCCTGCTCCAGTACGCTGACCTGCAAGGTCCCGGACTCGCTGGGCGGGGGGTTCGGGCCCGCAGGGGTCGGATTCGAGGGCGGCGGAGTCGACACTGGCGCCGACCCCTGATACACTGTTGGGGGCCCATGAGGCTGCTGGTCGGGAGTCTCGGTCGGCGTCCAGGGACGCTGGGGCGGCGGCTGGCCCCCATACTGCGCCAGCCTCTGCGCCGCGGCGGCGCTCTGGGCCTGGAGGCTCGTGAGGGTGGCGGTGCCGGAGATGCCACTCGCCGCATACCGAGCCTCGATCCCGTCGCCGGGAATGTTCCCGGGCTCCACTATGGGGGTCTCGGGAGGAGGCGGCGAGCCTCGACTTGCACGGACGGTCGACGTGCTCGCGTTGGACGCAAAGCGGTTCACGCTGGGCTGGTTGGGAATCTGAAGACTATCGGGCTTCGGCGTGTTGCTGGAGCTCGCGGCGCCGCCCGGGGGCGGTGGGTAGTACTGCTTCTTGTTGAAGGGTGGGTATTCCGCAGCGGGGGCGGGCTTGCTACCTGCCAGGGGCTTCGCAAAGAGGTCGCCCCCATCGTCGTCGGGGCTGGAGGAGCCGGGAAGCGGCTTCGGCGCGGTACCACGGCGCTCCGCCAGGCCCGGGCCTATCCTATCCGAAGGGCTTGTCAGGCGCGGTGACGTATCGTTGTAAGGTGAGGTGGACGGGCCCGGGTATGGTGTCACGGTGGGTTTCACGGGCTTTTTCGCAGCGGCGCCGTCATCGTCATCGTCTGGGTAGGGTAGCGGCAGCGAGTTGGCGGAGCTGAGGGCGCCCGGTGGCAGGAAGGAGGGCTTGGGCAAGGGAGGAGGGGCGGAGGACGACGGGGGAGCGGGATACTTGAAGCGCTCGGCGGGCTTCGGGCTCGGGGGCTTGAATATCCTCAGCGGCTCAACAGTTGGGCTGTCGCAGTCCTCGCTGCGGCGCGGCCTGTTGAGGAAGAGCTCCTCGTCGGAGATGCCTCTGCTGCGCTCCATGAGAGAGAGCTCCTTGGGCGTTGCTGAGTGCGACTGGGCTTGTTGTTCGGATGAGACGAGGCCAGCACCAGCAGCGCCGATTAACGCAGGCGACCTTTCCGGGAGTTAATTTTGGTGCAGCGTCGAAGACGGGTGCAGGGCAGCTATGACGGTTGCGCGCTCGCAATCCACAATGCACAATGGGACCGAAAGAGGAGGCGGGGTTGGCCACTGGACTGTCGCGGGGGGGCGGTCGCAGAACGGGCCGGCCTTGGAGAACTGGACTCGAGCTGGCGGGGGATATGGAGACGAAGACAGAACAAAGCGGGCCTCTCCAGGAATGTATTTATTCCGGAAGAAACAGATTGCCGCGCGTCGGTCACGCCAAAGAGGAGCAAGGAGGAGATGAGAACGGAAGCTCGCGCTGAGGTCTCGGTGCAGGTGATAAGGTCAACCAAAGTGTCCACTCGGACTGCGGGTCGACGGCTCGCAGAGGTCCTGTCGGCAGCAGACGAGGGCATCGACCAAGGAGAGGGCGGGAGCAGACGAGGGGCAAGCTTCCCCTCCACGGTCAGCGGATGCGACCCGGAACCGTGGTGGCATGTGGACGACAAAGGCCTGGAGGACCCTCCACTGGGAGGCCTGGGGTTCCGGCGCGTGAAGCTCCGTGATTGGTGAAACCCGGCGGGCGCTTAGAGCTGCGCAGCGAATGGTAGCGGCGCATCCATCACTCGAAGCGCCCGGGTTCGGGGAGCCAAGATCGAGGCGGGCATCCAAATGGGCCGTTGGGGGCCAGGACTGGATGTTTCGGGAGGGCCCGTTGTTTCAGGGCCCCTGTCAGACTCAGTCCCGGGCGTCGACTGGTCGAGAGCATGGACGCCATGAGATGAGTGTGCTCTTCGTGATGAGCACGTCGGCATGACCGCTAGGCTCCAGCCAAAGGTTGGCTCCTCCGTGCATTCCGGGCGACATTATGCCGTCCTCGGTTTGTTGCCCGTGGCGTCCTGTGGTATGCAAATCATGCAGTCGAGATGAGCTCCTCTGTGCTTGCACCAGCGGACCAGAAGCAGATGGCGGACGGATCGAGAAGAAAGCCTGAGCCCTGGTTCTGCTGGTGGTTGTGGGGTTGACCTGCAGGCTGCAGGCACAGTCACAGTGGGTCCTCATTTGGTCTCCACTTCACAACTCGCACTCACCGCGGACAGCTGGGAACGCTTCAACACCACTCCGTCCCCGTCCGCAACTTGGCAGGAGGAAAAAGGGATTGCATAACAAAGGCAAGTCCCAGCTCAAACAGCGCCCAGAAGCTCCCGGATTGCGCTAGAGCCAGGTCGAGGCGTCGAGCTTGACGGTGACCCAACTCTGCTGCCTGGCCGGAACTCCGCCAGTTACAGCGTCCCATGCCCCAGATTCGTCAGCATCCGCCGACCAAAACTCGCCCCCAAGCCGCTTCGCGAAGCTTCTCGTCGAGAAACGCGCGGCGGTCGGCGCATCTTCGCCGACGGCGGGATACATGTGCGATGGGTGCCATCCCGCCCAAATTGCTTGTCACTTCTCGCGTGATGGGGCGTATGGCCTTCGCGTCGGCCTACGTCTGCTCGACCTGCCTGCTGTCGAAAGTCCACCCTCGGTGGCGAGACGAAGACGCCATGGATTACGTCTAATGGTGCTTGCCTGTCGCTGTCGACAGGTATATAAGTGCAAGCTGTATCGATGTAGAACGCCGTCTCACTCCCAGAAAACATCCACCCACCAAAGCTCCAAGCCACTCTTCTTCAAGAACAACATCACCATAAACTTACCAACATGGCATTCCACGGAGAACGGACCTACACCTTCTCTCCCTACTCCCACTCCCACTCCCACTCCCACCCCCTCAACGACTTCTTCCGTCTCGTAGGAGGAGGCGTCGACCACAGGGCCCCCAGCCCCCACGGCTTCTACGCCGGCTTCCCCTTCGCCGCGCCGGGTCCCTGCCGCGGCCGGGGCGGACGCCACAGGCGCGGCGGCCCGCGGGCGCGCCGTGACCCGCCCCGCGACCCAGAGAAGCGCGACGGCGCCGAACAAACAGAGGACCCACCCGAGGTAGCCCCCGAGACCGAGTCGGAGCGGCCCCCGCCCCACGACGGCCCCACCCCGTTCCCGTTCGACCCCTCCACCCTCGGCGGCCTCTTCAACCACCCGCTAGCCCAGACCCTCCGCGACTGGGCCGAGAAGGCCGGCGCCGCCGCGGACCCCTCCTCCTCTGACTCCCCCGACACCTTCACCCCGCCCCTCGACCTCTTCGAAACCGACACCGAATACGTCCTCCACCTCGCGCTACCGGGCGCCAAGAAGGAGGACGTCGGCGTAGACTGGGACGCCGAGAAGGGCGAGCTGCGCGCCGCGGGCGTGGTGCACCGGCCCGGGGACGAGGAGTTCCTGCGCGTGGCTGCGGACGTCGGAGAGGAGGGTCGGCGTGTTTGAGAGGACGGTGAAGCTCCCCCCCGGCGGCGACGATAAGAAGGAGGAGGTTGATGGGGAGGGCATCGTGGCGAGGATGGAGGACGGGGTCTTGGTCGTTCGGGTGCCCAAGGTTGAGAAGGAGGAGTGGACCGAGATCCGGAAAATCGACATTGAGTAGTCGGTTTTGATGAGGATGGATACGTCTGCTCTGGTCACGGTCACTTAGTTTGTTAGCTGGGAGCTTCTTCTCATGTTTCGTCGTTTCTGTATGAATATGTTGGAATAATAGCAAAGATATTGTACTTCGTTCCCTTGATAAGGTTAAGCGGTGATGTAACAAACCTCCTGACGGCGTATACTAAGAACAACCTAACCAAAAGACGCCCAAGAGCCCAATAACACGCCGGTATTACTACATCGAAATCTTGTGTGTCCTAACAATAACCTCCTCCAACAAGCCCGATGATTTCAAACCCCCGAATAAGTGTAGACCCAAGAGTTCTCCTCGCCCTTCACCTCGTTTCAAGCTCTGACTGTCCCCATAACGTATTGAGCCTCCTAGGCGTCAGCTTGACTGGACCGGTCGTCGTAATGCTCATGCGCCTCCCCAGGCCCGTAACTCTCACGATTCAAGTTCCCTTCTCCGCTCCCATTACCGTTTCCATTCCCGGACCTAGAAGGCGGCTCCACCTCTTCCCCCTCAACATCACCCCTCCCCCTAGCCTCTTCCGGACTCTCCCGCCTCGCGGGCGTCCCAAGCTCCTCCTCCTCGGGCCGCCAGTCGCGGAGGTCGTCCTCGGCGTCGTTCAGGACCTGCCGCGCCTGGGGCCCGTTCTCGTACCCGGGGCGCGTCTCGCCGGGGACCATGGCGGCGTCGTCGAGGAGGGCGAGCAGGCGACGGCCGTGCTTGGCGAGGATGAGCTGCTTCTCGGCGCGCTCGATGGTAGCGAGGAACTCTGCATCGTAGGCCTTCTTGAGCTTCTCGCGTGTCTGGCATCCGCGGAACAGAGCGCGTCAGCCATCAATATTCATCGGGTGAAACGAGGCATGGTTGGGCAGGGAAAGAGGAGGCAAGGACTCACCACGTTGTTAAGCTGCGCCTCGGCCACCAGATTCTCCGCCTCGGCCCTCACAAGCTCCTGCTCCAGCACAACCAGCCTCGTACTCTCCGGCTCCTTGAACTTGAGCTTCTGAATCTCGTCCACAATCTTGGCCTTGCCCTCCCGCGACGGCTGCACGCTCCTCTCCGTATTCCGAATAGCCTTGACCCCCCCCCTCGCGTCCTCCAGCCCGTGCGCGTACGCACCCTCCTGCTCCCCGAGCTCGCTCAGTATCACCCCCACCTTGTCCGCAATGTCCGAGACCGCATCGTCGCCCGTCTTATTGGCCCACTCGCTCAGCTGCGTCGCCATGTAGACCAGCTCATGCGCGGCGGTTTCGTGCGCGGAGACCAGGTTCGATTGGGACTTTCCGATGCGGATGAGGTACTGGGCGAGGTCGGAGCGGGTGGCGCCGCGGAGGGAGCGGAAGGAAAAGGCGCTGCGGCTGGGTTGGGAGGCGGAGGGCTTGTTGCCCTTGTTTGAGCGGATGGAGAGTGCTCTGTGCCTGCGGCGGTGTTAGTTGTGGTGGTGCGGCAGGGAGATACCTGTTGAACAAGCCCGGGGTCGTCGTGATCGGCTAGTTGCGAGCAGGGGTTGGTACACTTACATGACTGCGACTAGGTTGAGTCGAGATAGTATGTGAGGTGAAGCCGTTTGTTTACAACACGAAGAATTGGAGAATGGTATCTACGCTTATTTGCGACAGGAGAAGTGACGGTGGGCAGGGGAACTCGGGATCACCGGAAGGTGCGACCGACAACATGCTTAACCCCATCTAAGGGCTCGGTACTTTAGTGTCCACAGCTCGACAGCGCAACCTATGAGGTCTCCGCATAGCAACGTTAGGTGCAAGTTATATCATCATGCCCTACACAAGCGCCACGCCGTGTTGGTCGAACTTGGCGTCCTGGGCGCCGAGGTAGAGAGTCCGTTCGGCGATGGACTCAGTACCCGTCCGGCGAGTGTCTACAGGGGTGGCTAAGAGGTATCCAGGCCGTGGTTGACGGCCGAATGTACCCTGGCAATGCGGGGATGGGTCGGAAATTGTTCGTTCGCGCGAGGGATGCAAAGTCGTCGATGATGTCATTTTTGGGGGAGTTGAGACGGTGACGTAACCGTTCCGGCGCTTGGGTCTTCCCCCCGCCGGTGCGTGGTGAGGGGCAATGGTACGGGCGGACATGAGAGCGGGCACAAGACTCCTTCGAGGCACTCTGGCTTGGGCATGTTGGATATTTACAGACGCCGTCTATTTGCGATCTATCATTAAACTATACGTAAACCACGCTTCGCTCGGAAACCCAGAACCCTCGCGGGGCGATGTCCGTGTTCTACGCCCATTATTCCCCTTGTCCATTTATCCCAGTAAGAGCAGAGCCATAATCCCAGCCTGAAAACGCCGAAAACCAATTCGTATCCCTCACTACCTCGCCCTTCGCCCTAAACGTAGTGCACCCGTCCCCTCCGCGACTCATACATAGACGGCACGCTCACCCGCGGCCCCGTCGAGCACGACCGCGATGAGACGGACGAGTAGCTCGTGTGGGGTGAGTGATGTCGGTGACTGTGATGATGATGACGGCCGTGGTGGTGGTGGTGATGAGACCGGTGCTTCCGGGCCGGGGTGATTTCCTCGTGGTAGTAGTAGTGCCTTCGCGGCTCGGCCTCGACTCCGAAGCACATTTTTCTTTGATGTCCCTTCTTCTCTTTGTTTATTCTGTGGAAGATCAAAATCTTGTCTTTCGGCCTTTTGTTTCGGCGGGAATGTTTTCGAGGAACCCGAGGTGTCTCGTGGCTCTAGTCGAAGGTACGCAGTCGGAGGATCGTGTAAGTCGGGGTTTGCTGCGCAGGGAAACCGCTCGAGTCCAGCGGAGCGATGTGTCGAGTAAAATAATCTCGCGAGATCTTAATCGCAACAAAGCATCTGGGGGGAAAAAACGGGGAATGAAGAATAAATAGCTACCGTCACTCCCGTTCCTCCCGAACCAGACCCTCCTCCAAAGGCAGCCTATCCTCGATCACCCCGCGCACGCAGCTGACCCAGCGTCTCAGGCCGACACTTCCTTGGAAGAGACCCTCTCCGGCCCAGCCCACCATTACGCTTAGGAATGACGACAGGCCGATGCTACGCCTTGCTGGGCTCTAATTTGTATTGGCTCGGGGACGGCGGGCGAGGCTGTTCGGGATGGGTGGCACGGCCGGCGAGTCCGGCATTCGCTACACGTTCTCGTGGGCGGGGCGGGCCAACGGGCCTCATACTTCCAGCGTTGTATCGGCAAGAGAGCGTGGAGGGGAGGGTGGTGGTACGTACATGTATATTCGTCTCGTCCTGTACACAATCATCAGCGCTGTTTGAGCCTAAACTAAGGTCGGGAAAGAGACTTGGGGGGCTCCATCTGTATGTACGTACACGTTACCAGCTACAACTTGTTAGTCCTGTAATTACATGCATCACCCGTTCACGAAGGAATTCCAGCATCCTAAAAATACACCTCGGATGCGATGTGATAGAACCATCGTCCCGCCCCACCGGGACACGCCCTCGTCACGATTCTTCAGCGGCGTCGCATCACCCGCGGTGTGACACAATCACATGCGCCGCCGCCTCCGCAGGAGGGGGACACACTCTGAGAACAAGCCAACGTCGACTGGGGAATTGGGGACGTATTCTATCAAGCGCCGGGGTGGAAGGATCGACGGTTTGAGTAGGCGCTGGGATCTGGCCGGGCCCGCATCGCGCATCTTTGGCGGCATCTTCGGTGTCCAGGTGCCGAAAGCGCTGTGGGAGGGCCTCGGCGGATTGTGGTCTTTCTCCAAGAGAAAGACGCTGGGGCACTTGATACACCGAGACAAGGAAGTGAGATCAGAATCCGTCAGCAGCAGAAGTGGAAATACCTCCTCCTCAAAGTTGCGGGAACTGCCCCCCATTGGCCAACCACCAAAACCCCGGCGCTTACACGCCGAACCCAGCACAACATCGCGAATCGGAACCACCATATCTTATTATAGACCCCACAGCACCCGCACTCGAATCCCACGCCCCCTCCCGCCCGCCACTGAAATCTCTCCGACTGCGTCGCAGTAGCCGCCTGCGCGACAGGGGTGTCCTCCGATCGGGGGCCGGGGCCCAAGCCTGGCCAACCACAGCTCAACGGCACTGCAGCTGGCCGTGCCCTGCACAAGCTGCGGACCGCGGGTCACGGTCTGGAACGCATGTCAGCGGTCCACGACAGAAGACGTACATTGCTGGACCTATTGAGGAGGCGAGCGGCTTACACACACAGGGGGGTCACCCACGTCCTCCAAGACTTGGCTGCAGTTCGGTTCGTAGACTGACGCGGCTTCTCGATGGCCCGGCTTGGCTACCAGCCCCACGCTCTCCCTCCTCTCGCCCGCGAGAGATACAGAAGAGAAGAATGAGGGAGATGAGACCCGCCTTTGCGATGATCGTCGGGCTGCCAGCAATGAGGCCTCCGCCCGTGAACCGCCGGACATCGTCGGGCAGTCCCACCGAGCGTCCTCCACACCCCAGGACCTTGGCCCCATATCTCCATCTCGTAGCCGCCCGTCTATTGGCCCACAGTACCCGCTGCCGGGGGCGTGTAAGCATCGTAGCCGGGTCTCCTCGTACGCGGCCCTCGTACACTTTTATCTACCTCTATGGAGCTTGTTTCGTTCCTTTGGTCTCCCATATCCGCATCCCTTTGATCCCTCATTCTGTCCGTGAGTTGTGAATTTGGAACGAGAGTTCTTTTTGTCCTTTGGGTTTGTCTCATATTGTATTCTTTGTTTCTGGAAGACGGTCCCGTAGATCGGAGGCTGTAACACTCGACTGGGCGTGTCTCCAAAGGACTGGATCCCGTCCTCCCATATTGATCGCCATCCCGCCAGACCGCCCCGGCCTCGTCTATCCGCCTATACATCTCTCTACTCTCCTCATCACTGAGACCTTCGATCCTCTCCTATCATCCTCCCTTCCCAACAGTCGGATCAACACCACAGCAAAGATGTTCCCCTCGGCCCTCCTACACCTGCTACTAGCGGCGACGCTGGCGTCCGGCCACATCCTCATCACGTACCCCGGGTCCCGAGGTAACAACTTCATCACAAACGAGACCTTTCCCTACGGTATGCAATGGTCCTACCC